>APFE030925918.1:103383-120018 GCA_000404065.3 Pinus taeda | reverse complement strand
TTATATATCTTCTCCGGCTTAGGCAAATGATACATTTGCCTCAGATCTTCTGGCTTAAATGACCCAAAAATCCTTCCATCCTTCGTGATGAAAGTTCTGTCTGTGATGGGGATTTCTTCAATTGCCCATTTCACAACATCGGTATATGGGAGTATTTGCTCCCTTGCCGCTATCCTATGGAGGAAGGAATCGACCAAATCCTTGAGAGTACATTCTGATTTCTTCAATGAATCTGCGGTAGCTTCTTCTACCGTCTGCGTTGGTTTCTCGGCCTCTATCAAGTCATAGGTTCCTTGCCAAGTTGTTCTGGTGAGGCCTGCGCATGTTGTGTCAGATATTAGGCCCTTTTTGCTGTTTACTACCACTTGTCCTGCAGCTGGTGGATTGGAAACACCTGCAACTTTCTTCGATTTTTTACCCATCATGCCCGAATTCCTGTGTAAGACTGTATTCTGCACAGAGAGGCAATTTTGGCGTAACACGGAGAAAGCAATAAAACTCACAGTTGATAGCAAATGAATAGATGAACACTGATATACTTTGCTTTTGTAAAAACCGGCGCGGAGACAATCTATAGGCAGATCTTAGGACATGGATCCATTAAGTGACCGTATAGAGTCTGCCACCTTATAAATGCCCATTATATCAATATTTGGTCGAAAGATCTCTTAAAGCATGCAATGGACGTATTGGCGGCCGAACGGGAGTGATTATGCCTTAAATAACATTAAATCGGGCTTTCCAATCACTTTAACGGCTTTCTATCGAAAACTGTGCCTTATCGCATCACATCGGGGAGGATAACATGACTGGCTTTAACAATGCCTTGAGTATCGCCGATCGCTGATTGCGATATCGCATCGGCGAAAGGCATATGCGTAATAAGAATGAAACAAGGGGACCTGCCGATCGCCGATTGCGATATCGCATTGGCGAAAAGCATATGCGCAATGATTTAAAATAAGGGGATGTGCCGATTGCCGATTGCCGATAGCTTATCGCATCGGGGCTTTGATATGGGGTGCTTTAGTGGTGCATTTGGGTATCGCCGATCGCCGATAGCCGAACACTATATCGCATCGGGGGAAATTCTTTTAGCCATTTGTTTCATCCTTCATGTTATTGCTATATGCAATCTTGCGATCGCTTTATCGCAATAACCGAATATTCGCTTTATTTCCATTTTTAAATAGATATTGCTTTAAAGGGTTTATTCATAAAGCGCTCCTTTGATTATCGGACTTTTATAAAGTAAAAGTTTTGATATCAAATTTATTTTTAAAGGGTCCTATTTCATATTTTAATGTTTTTGTGAATAAAAATAATATGAAATGGGGGGTTGTTTGCAAAGCACAACACAACCATACTTTTTTGACTGCAATACAACCAATAAATAGGTGCGCTATAGATTCTGAGTCATTTTTGTAGATTGGACATCTTCCTATCCCTTGTTTAAATCTGGCTTGTAGAATGTCCCATGTAGGGACTTTCCCTTTCAAAATACACCAAAATAACATTTTGCTTTGGCAGGGCATTTTAACTTCCATATCAATTTTTCCCACCATTCTAGATCTTCCCAACCTTTTTTTGTGATGAGGAACTTGTATCCAAATTTAGGGGAATAGCTACTAGAATCAGCATGAGCCCATACCAGCTGATCTGTTTTGTCCTTAAACCTTACATTTGATCTAGAAAGTTCTTGAACGTAGACCTTCCAATCATTCCACCAATGGGGATGAAGATCCAATTCCTCCCCTGAATTCCAAGCTTGTCCCCATATGGTTGAGTGATCAATTTTCTCCACCTGATTTAGGTACAAAATTCCTTTGGAATCAAGATGTCTAATCAGGCCAGGGGATATAACATATTTCTCATTACAACCCACCCAAGGGTCCCTTCCAATGCGAATGTTTTCACTGTTTCCAATCTTCCAGGACAATCCTTGTTCAATAATTTTGAAGGCATCGATAGTCGTCTTCCATATTATCGACACATTTCCTCCTTTCTTTTCTAGATTCCTTATCCAGTCCTCAAGAGGAGTGGGATCAATGTATTTCCGCTTCACCACTTTTGTCCAGAGGTTTTCCATTTTGATGATTCTCCACCCTGATTTTGCTGCCAGAGAGGGTCCAAAAGCAGTGATGTATTTTATTCCCCATCCTCCCCATTCTTTTGGTCTTGCCACTTTTTCCCAGGCAATCCAAGGAAGCACTGACTCCTCCTTGGATCCCGCCCATAGAAATCTGCTGCATATTCTTCTTATCTTTTCCATAATACCTTTGGGAACCCAGGTCAGCGCAACCCAGTAAACCGGAAGTGCTAAAAGGAATGATTTAATTAAAGTTAACCTTCCTGCTCTGGAGAGCCACTTAAAGCTCCAATGAGAAATCCTGGCTTCAATCTTCGCTACTAACCAATTCCAGTCCTGCTTCCTATAATTATCCGGTTTTAGCCAGAACCCCAGATATTTGAAAGGGTCCCCAAACTTAAGTACCTCTAAAGGAAGGACAACAGTAATTTGACTGATCTCTTGTCTATTAAAGCCTTCCATCATAAGCTGTGATTTCCTATAATTTACTTGCATCCCAGTTGCTTTCATGAACAGCTCAAGAATCTTCTTTATCTCTTTTATTTCTACCAGGTTTCCATTACTGAAGAGTAATATATCATCGACAAACAGAAGATGCGAAATGAATAGATTGATAGCCACCTCCAGACCTTTTATTGTTCTTTCCATTTTGGCTTTTAAAATTAGTTGGCTTAGCCCTTCTGCAACTAGTAGGAAGAGTAATGGGGACAAGAGGCAGCCTTGTCTTAACCCTCTTTGCCCTTTGAAAAATGGAGAGGCTGCCCCATTTATAAGCACCGCAAAGCTAACACTGGTGATACATCCCATAATCCAGTTGATAAAATCAATTTTGAACCCCAGGTGAGTTAGCAACATTCAAAGATAGGTCCAACTGATTCTGTCGTATGCTTTTGACAGGTCAATTTTCACCACTGCTCCTTTCCTTTTCATCAGTTTCACACTATGAATTGTCTCCTGAGCCACTCCTATAGCTTCATGAATTTGGCGCCCATCCAGAAAACCAAACTGTTCGCTTGAGATGCATCTGGACAGAATTGGTTTTAAGCGAACAACTATCGTCTTAGCTATAAGTTTATAAACTCAAAAGCTAATTATTGTAAAAAACTATTTATTTAACTTTAAATTTATACTCATCTTAATTGAGTGGCAAATAAATAATCTATGGTAGAATTTCTATGTCGAAAAAAATCAGATTGATATGAAGTATCTAATATTAAAAATTACAGTGTGTAGTATATTAAATAAAAAAATCAATTACACAAAGACTTAAGTGTGAGTGCAAAAGATTTCAAAATTTTGTTTAATTTTTATTTATTTTAGATTTTAAAATAATGATTAAAATTGTTTACACAAAAGAGAAAATCTTATTTATGGTAGTGTTTAATTAGATTTTATTTTTTATATTGCATCATGATTTAAAATTGAATTGTGAAAATATATAATATAGGTAAGATTAGGTAAGATTTATTGAGGAAAATGATTGAACCAAGTCCATTCAATAATAAAAATTAGAAAGAGAAAAAAAATGAAGAAAATCAACAAGTGAAAAATTAGTGTAATATGTTGTTGCTGATTTTGTTTTTTAAATCGTCTAGTTTCCATGGTTAAAAGCTTCAAAAATAATGACAACTAATTTTTTTTTTAAGAAAATATTAATGATGGAAAAATCCATAAATTTGGAATTTTTGTTTTTTGAAAATTAATTTACGAGGACAGTTCGTGATTAAAGGTTTTTTCTTATTTTTAATTTTTTTAAACAATTTTAATTATGAAAATTTGATTTTAAACCACATAATTAGTCATCGACCAATAAAAAATTAGCAAAACTTCTTCTATGTGATTACTACCGAAAGTTTTCTTAATTATATAAAAAATATAAAAAAATGTAAAAAAACACAAAATTAACTTAAAAGATAAAAATGTAATATATATATATATATAATATATATATATATATATATATATATATATATATATATATTCACCTTTCTATTAATTTTTGAAAATACAGCAAGTTACATCCATATGCCTGAGAGTTAGGTGGCCTCAACCTACCCAGAGGGAAACCAAGTCTGTTGGCCACCTAACTGCAAAATATGCCATCCATAAGCAAAAAATAATAAGTCTGTCTAGCCATGGTATATAAACCTGAGAGTCTTTATACTTCCTATTTTCTAGATAACTATAAACGTAACTGGTAATAAGTCTAGAACTTTGGGTCTGAAACAATCAAAATGCATAAACATGGATGCATTGTTTCTACTCATCATCCGCTGAATCCATTGGAGCAGGGTCCTTCATAGTGGAACTTGACAACTCCTTGTGGGGTATGCAAGAGATGTGCTGCTATATTCGACTCAACTGACCACTCTATTGTTGCAATTGAAACTGATTTTTTTGAAATTCTTTGGTATAATCTGGCTTCCCCCGGGGTGGCTACATGCATGTCAGGAGGAAAATGCTCTAGAGCTTTCGCCATAATGCTCTTCATCATCTAGAACATGTGTACTATCTGCTTGTATTGGGTTACTCTTCCACAAGTGTGGCTTGGATTCGAGGCCATTGCTTGCCACTCATCCATGTCCAAATCAAAGTCCTCCACGGTTTGTCGAATTCATCTTCCCACTCTGTAATCAGCTGGCTAACCGGGTTGGAGCTACTGGCATGGTAAGCTTGGGTCGCTTCTTCAATTATGCGAGAGGCCAGATTGCGCCCTCGACCCGCCCCAACTGCCCCACTAGAAGAGCTAGGTTGGCTTCTCGACGATGATGCCTCCTTTCTCTACTTTCCCCATCCTTGACCTCCACTGCCATTTTTCCTTGTACCCTTTTCTCGAGCCATGGTGTTGTGGTTTCCTGACAAATGTTGTTATTTTCCCAACACCGAATTTCCACTAGAATAGAGTTGCAGTTTGGGTGCTCGACACTGCCAAAGGTTGCACCCACACTGCAGACATGATAAATCAAATTCAAACAAAACCAACCAAGGAACCCACTTCACATTTTGCCACTAATTGGATGCCAACACAGGATTACAGTACCATTGTTTTCAATTGTCTTTCTTTTCCCATTGCAGAGCTTGAATGAACTGACGTGCCAACCCTTTCCAGGGCCTTAGTATTATAATAACACTTTCCACCGGTGATTAACTTCACCAGCCAAACATTATAATATGAATTGAAAGGGAATTCAAGAAATCCACGATACTGAGCCCGTAGACCACCAAACCCATTCTTACATGACTCCATATAGAATTCCCGGGATATGGAAATCAAAACCCCATACACAAAGACCAGATTCATATGCTCAGCATCCAGCCATACCCAACGCCAAAACCAAAGTTGATTTCTGTCTAAATAGAGGTTCCTAACCCAAGATATTCTTGTCCACAGGACCAGACTGACCCAAAAACTGGTCAATAGGGCTCCTCCACCTTCGCTCCTCTGCCACTAGAGGGTATATCTGGAGTTCCCTAAACCCTTGGATCAACTACAAGCTCTCTCTATGCTGAGGTAATCTAGAACCAAACCCAATTCTCCACAAACCCAACCCCCTTTCATCTCAGTCATAACCTCGTGAGGGGAGTTTCCACATTCACAACTCTTTACCATGCTGGCCATGCATGCACCCATGCGAGACAACCATATCCCATACTCTATAAAAACCGAGACGAGCAAGAAAATGGAAACATAACTGGCCAAGAACCCAGTGAGGCCATGCCTCTGACACTTCCATTTCCCATCACCCGATAGCCCAAACACATACAAATCACTGACCAAAGGTCAAATTCACTGCTCAATGCTAAAAAAATTTGTTGAGTTCAGACCGAAAACATACCAGTAAATGTTGCAAAAACTTGAAGACGACAATGACCTCTGACTGCCTAGAATCCCCCTCACACACAAGATCCACATGAGCATAAGTGCCCAAGCTACCTTACTCAATAAGTCGAACATAATGTTTCCCACTCAAAGTGTCCTTAAAACTATGCCCCCTTTGGGCATTAAACACCGCATGCATACCGCCACCACTCCAAATGCTACTTGCATGTGGAGGGTGGTTGAGGCGATCTTGAGGATACACATTAATATCTGGGCCAGGAAAAGTGCACTGGGATCGATTCGTACCCCGATATATATATAATATAATATATATATATATATATATAACAAGATAGGGATGTGCATAAACCCGGAACAAGGTCAACTACTAGATATGGCTGTTGGCCTTATTATATATATATATTATATATAATATATATATATATATATATATATATATATATATAATATATATATAACAAGTAGGGATGTGCATAAACCTAGAACAAGGTCAACTAATGGATATGTTGTTGGCTCTACTTATGCTTGGTCCACTTTCTCTTCTACCTATGTCACTGAATCTACTGGTACCATATCTAAATTAAAAAAAGAGGAAAATATTTCCAAAAAAACATAATTTAAGAAAAAAATTAACAAAAATATACCTAATTGGATAAAAAAAAACATTAAAATAGAAAAACAAAAATTAAAAATATTTAAAAACCCCCGATCGGGGTGCGAGCTAGAGGGAAATCCCATCAAGTCTAAATTAATGCAAAGTACGTCGGGGTACACACCCACCACCCCCCACACACTTGAGGTGATGGATGCGATGGCTCCCTGCATGCATAAGGTTAATATCGCAGTGGAAGGTGGCAGAGTTAGTACGTTAAGGTTTGAGTTTGGTGGCAAGTGTTCTGCAATGTTTGTAGGTTGTTTCAGTGCCCAAGAGATTGTAGTATGGATGAGGGACTCCGCGGATAGAGAAGCGTAACGACTCTAAAAAAGGCGGTGGACTCTTCAGCTATAGGTGAGGGTAACCTGGTATGTAAATTGTTTCTTCTCCCCCTCCATGCATTCGAATGTCTGGTTTTGGGATTGGGTTTTGCATTGGGTTGAATTGTCTGCAGGTGGGAGTAAATTGGGATGGTGGAAGCCTTTGGAGCTGGTATCATGGCAGTAGTATGTTATTCTAATGGGTATAGCCTCTGTGTCAATTTTCTATGAAATTCTCCTCTCCCAAATGGGGTTATTTGGGATATGGGACAGTGGTGTTAGCCCTGGGGAATGTTGTTGTTTGGCCTGGTTTGAAGACCCTAGGGTCTAGGGTTGGGTCGCCTTCAGCTCTACATATAGGGTTTGCTTTACTATTTTTTATGGGGTTGCAAGGAAACCTGCATCCCTGCATAACTGGTGGAATCAACATGGTAACAACTTGGCTAGCTGGCTTGCTTTGCTTTGCATCCATGACCTATGTAAAAGATTCTGCAGGGTCACATTTGTGGTGCTGCACCACCTTGGGTTTGGGAATTATCATAATGTGTTGGGATCTGGCTATGATGGGCTCTTAGTTTCTGTTTCTAGTTTTTATGCAAATGGGCATGAGGGTTAAAGAAATTGAATTCATGGGTGGGTTGGAGGACCTCGATGGGAGGTAGGGAATGCAAGTGGCGGAGAGCCAAAGTTTAATATTAATGCAATTACAATTTCTTTCTCCCATGATAAGTGCATTGGGAGGTAGGATCACCTGGGAGTTAAGGGCTTCTGGGATTGAATCCCCACTTGCACAGGGATCTAACAACACCCATTTTCTCACCAAGTACTGAGACCGAATTATGATGGCAAGGGCAGTGAAGGTAAGGGATCATAATAGGAGGCCTCAGGTGACTGAGTAGGAGGAACAACCCAGTTCCTCGGGTGGAAGAAGAGGTAGTAAGATGGCCACCAACCTCATTAATGAAGTGGAAAATGCATACCGTGAAGGGACCAATGAAGACATTAAGAGACTAATCGAGGAATGGGAAGCCAACCTGAACCTCCAGGCGAGCGCGACAGATATAGATATGGAGGACTAGCGAGCGATGGTGCTGGACCCTGGGCATCCTCGCGGGTAGGTGACCCAGTTCAAACAAACCTTGTACCTGTATTGGATCATGAAAAGCCTCCTTGGCAAGGCTCAGGAGCAAATTTTAGTGATCATGGCGACATCAGTGAAAGACTTCCCCAATTACAAGGAGGACTTCCAGAAACTGCAATTCCAAATGCAAAAATAGGATCGATGCCTCAGCCGTATCGAGAGTCTCTTCCCATGTTTTCTCTCATGGAAAGTGCTACCTAGTTCTAATGCTAAGGACCTGGGTCCAATCGAATCTGCTTCTACTGAGTAAGATGAATAATATGATAGTTGGTTTTTAATTTTTGATTAGTTCATATGCAGATAGCTTTTAATTTTCAGTTTGAAGTTCTATATGTTTATAGGAAAATAGAGCATGGACAAGGACATGATATACAAACTTATATAGCTTGGGTAGAAAGATTTATCACTTTTTGTTACTAGATGGCTTATCATGTGGTTAGGTGACCAACAGACTTGGTTTCCCATTGGGAAAGTTGAGGCCACCTAACCAGTTTAATGTGGTTGTAACTTGCTTATATATTAATGAAAATGGAAAGATCTACCAAGCTTACCAAAAGAAAACATTTAAAAAAACATTGAAAAAAAATATTAAAAAAAAAACACTTAAAAAAAAGAAATAAAAAAAGAATTAGAATCAGGCTTGGCCGAACCATGGTCCATGGGCCGTAGGCTTGGTTGGGCGAGGGCTTCGTGCATGCCCTCACCAGCCCAGGCTTGCGGCCCATAGGCCAAACCCAATTCCCTGAATCAAGTTTGGCCCAACTAGTGCCCGTGGGACATAGGCTTGGGCGAGCAAGGGCTTCGTGCAAGCCCCTGCCTACCCAGGGCCTCAGCCCATGAGCCCTGGCCCTGAGCAGATGAGGGATTTGTGCAAGTCCCACGTCGGCACAGGCTTGCGACCCATGGGCCTAGGTAGGTGAGGGTTTCATGCAAGCCCCCACCTGCTCAGGGCCCATGGATGGCGGGCCTTAGAGGGCAAGGGCTTCGTACAAGCTCCCACCTACCTAGGCTTGTGGCTCAAGAGCCCTGGGTGGGACAAACCCATTTCCTAAAATCAAGTTTGGCTCGCCTAGGGCCTATGAGCTGTGAGCCTGGGCAGGCGAGTGCTTCGTGCAAGCCCCTGCCTGTCCTGACCCATGGTCCATGAGTCCTAGGTGGGCCAACCCTGATTCTGAAAATCGAGTTTAGCCTGCCCATGGTTCGTGGGCCACGGAACTGCGTGAGTAGGGGCTTGTATGAAGCCCTTTCCTACCTAGACCCATGATCCATGGACCTTGGGCAGACAGGGGCTGCATGCAATGTCCACCTGCCCGGCTCGACGCCCACGGGAATTGGACAGGCCAAGCTTGATTCTGGGAATCAGGTTTGGCCCACCCAAAGCCCGTGGGCCATGGGTCTAGGTGGGTGGGGGCGTGCACGAAATCCTCACCCACCTAGGCCCGTGACCCACGGGCCTCGACAAGTCAAGCCCGATTTCGGGAATTAGGCTTGGCGATCCCAGAGTGAGTGGGGCCACGATTTCAAAATTTTGCTTTTTTTTGTTTTTTTAATTTTAATTTTTTAATTGTTTAATAATGTTTTTTATTTTATTATTAATTATAAAATATATTATATAATAAATTATATATATATATATAATATATAATATATTATAGATATATATAATTTTTTTTGTATTTTTATTTTAATGTTTAATTTAACTTTTTATTATTTGATGTTTTTTTAGTTATTTTTTGTTGTGAGTGTTTTTTAAATTTTAATTTTTTAATATTATTTATTTAATTTTTTTAAATTTAATTTATTTTTATTTATTTTTTATGTCTCTAATTCTTATTTTTTAAGAATTTGTTTTTGTTTTAATTGTATTTTTAATTTTTTTTAACATTTTTTGTTATTTTTATTTAATTTTATATTAGTTTTTTTGGAAAAAAACTTCAAATGTATCATTTAGATAAAATTCACAAAAAACATCAAAAATTCGTTATTTTCAACTTTTTTTATTCATTTTTTCATAAAGATCATTTATTTAACATGTCATTTTGAGTGAAAAGTTCCTTAAATACATATTTTTTTAACTATATCTATATGCAAAATGTGTATTTTTTGTCCAATGTTTAAAATTATTAATTTTTAGTAACAATTATTTTATGGGTATTAAAGTATTAATTAACGATATCAAAGAACTTAGTGTTTGAATCTAAAAACCCTAGGAATTCTCCATCTAAGGTACCATGGTATCCCTAGACTATCAAAATCAAAATCGTACTCTTGTACTTGTATATTTTGCTTGGTGGTACTTGTCGGTGAATTTTGTAGAAGGAAGCAAAATGAGAAAGATGACTAAACAAAGTTGATCCTGTGTTTTGATGAGCATGATGGAAGGAGGGAACTATAAAGACCATGAGAGACCTATTTCTATCGAAGTTCATTGAAGGAAAAATTGTAACTTGGTAATCAAGTTTGATCCTTGGGCACTCTGATGCATAAAGGTAGACTCATATGAAGATGGATGAGGATGTTGATGTTTTGAAAAGGTCATCATGGTGAGGTAAGTCTGATGTTGATATCTATTATTGGTTATTTGGTTAACATGTTGTTATGCTACCTGAAAATATGTTATAGGGGTACATGATGACATTTGAGACAAGTTAAACTGTGTGAATATTGAGGGAAAGCTCAACATCTAGTACCTAACATGTATATTTATTTTATAAAGGGTATGCATAAAGTAATGAGTTAGGGTTTTTGCTGCATGTTATGAACCTAGGGTTTGTAGATTTCATCTAGTCAAAAGTTTTTGGCATCTAGGGATTGAAAACCCTAGATGGAACTTAAATAGGAAAAACCCTAGTGAGAAATCCTAATCTGTTTGTTCCCTCATATAACCTAACGATGTGAGAAGATAACCTGAAGGTCAATGGAGATCACTTTTTTTGAGAAAGCTATGATCAACTAGAAACTTGGGAATGCTCCAATATAATGCCTTCATTAAAATTGAAAAGTTGAAAGTGATGTGCAAAATTAGTGACCTAGAACCTGTCACAAGATTGAAGAAGATGGCTCCATGAAAAGGAACAAAGCTCGATATGATGAGATGCAGAGAAAAGAGGGAGATAACCAGCTATGAAGAACTGGTAGTTGATACTCTTATGAAGAGAAGCTAGAAAGCTTATGGATATGACTTCCCAATTAGAAAGGAAGTTAGGAATCACCTCTAGATTTGAGGGGGAGTAAAGGAGTCTCCTTGAATAGGAGCAATGATCTATTTTCAAGTTAAAAAGGAGAATAAGGATATACTCTCTAGTTGAGAGGTAGTGATGTTGAGCATCACATGTGCATTATCTACTTCATGTGTCAAGCACTTAACCAAGACTAACAACCGTAAGTGTAAGTGAAGGCCTTGGAGGGAAAATGGTAAAGGATTGGATAAGAATTTGTGGTTTCCTTGAGAATAGAACATCCAAGAAAGGAAAGGGACCAAAACTCTTTGAGGACATGATAGGTATCCAAGACAAGAGTTGGCGAAGAAGACCAGATTTCTTTGAGGATTTAGGGCCCAGAATCCAATATAAGAACAATCCTAATACTTTGTGGACATCCAGATGGGGTATGTGCCTTGTAGAGGTAGTGAGATATTACACGTAAATCCACACAACATAGTGGTCTTGAAT
This sequence comes from Pinus taeda, assembly GCA_000404065.3. Taxonomy (NCBI): domain Eukaryota; kingdom Viridiplantae; phylum Streptophyta; class Pinopsida; order Pinales; family Pinaceae; genus Pinus; species Pinus taeda. The sequence continues at coordinate 108,301 of APFE030925918.1, read as the reverse complement.
GAAACAGAGCTTGGGTAGTTATGCCTCAAAGACAATGCTTGTTGATCATAATGTCGATGCTTACAATTGACTTATCAATCTGACTCTTCTTATGAGGAATTTTCAAAGGGAGTACTATCCTTTTACCAGTACAATTATGAATACCTCCCTGGTTAAGAGGATGCATTGAAGAATGTAACTAGTTTCATTCTTCATAATTGTCATTTGACTCATGTAATGATGTAAATATTTTTGGAGAAAGAAAATTATATAAAGAATTAAAAAGAAAATTATTTTTGGAGCATGGGTTTCATGCTCAAGTTATTTTTTCATTAGGTCAAGCATCCATTGAATGCTCCTAGGTTTTTTCATGAGTCAAGAGTCATTGTCACTTTGTAAAAGACCCTTGTGGGTACTTGTACCAAGAAAAATATAATGTTTTTTGTATTTGGTAGTGTCTAGAAGGCTCCCAAGAAAAAGTTGAACAACTAGGTAAAGTCAACCTAGAGTGGGCTTAAAGAGCCACTTGGAAGGCTATATAAAAGTGGAACTTTGACCTCCTTGGACATATATCAAGCATCAAGTTTGGGTTTGAATTGTAATTAAGAAGAAGTGCGAGAAATCCTAGAAAAGAAGGAGAAAGCCAACGAAGGAACAAAGAAGCTTTAGAAGAAATCAAAGGTATGAAAACTATCCCTTGTTGACCACACCTGTAAGTTCCCTAGGGTTTCTAGGGCCTGAAATTATAGAGAAATTTGGAGAATGGTTTGGTAAGGATTAAAGGCTAGAAGATGTTGCTTTGATATCCTTGGAAGAGCCTTGTCTTGTTTTGCAAAAGAAAGGGTGGTTGGATGGCTTGGTTTTTGATCGAAGCCCCAGTTAAGGGTTTGGTCTTGGAAGTCTCCTTTGAAATTGATTCTATAAGAAGAAAAGTTATTTTGGGTTTTCCCCTTGGATGGTTTTTTACCTCGCTTGGAGCCTATATATTGTGTTCATGTGATCTTCCTTGTTTTTCTTTTAGCATTTATTTGATGATAAGAACATAAGAATAAACAAAAGAAGAATAATATAATGTCACAAATAATGTCAAAGCAAGGAAAGGTGAAATAATATGCTTCCCTAATGAATTTTCCAACAAATCCAAGGCCTCCTTTATCTTTATCCAATGATGCGTTGAGGGGGATATCAATTTATTTATTATACCCGTTTATTCACAATTTTTTCATATTTAAATCCTAGATATGCAATAGAGTATATGAAATAAGGGAATAGGTTCAAGCAAGTGAAATTACAAAGTGAATAAATGGACATATTTTCAATATTTGGTAATAAAACAAATGCCTAATAACAATAACAAAAATTGAATGTTAAATGTGATGTTATCATTTTGAGCTATTTGCTTCCGATAGTTGTTCCACTTCAACATTTGAATTGATACTAGTCGTCTTGCACATATTCATGAGACCAATGAGGAAAACTTAGATTAAATTTGACCAAATACTAAATTTAATTGCATGGATAAATAATAATTAAAAATACTTGAGTGCATGAATACCTGAATGAGCTCCTCTAAGTTTCAAGAATAAATTATTAGAGCAGTTTAATCTTGGAGCAAACCTCCCTCCACTCGACGAAGTAACAATGAAGCCAACATTGACTTTGTTGTTGCTCTATTGGATCGAGGGTGTTTTGCTTCAACATTATCCAAATCCTATTTTTTTCTCTACTGAATAGGGCCAGCCATGTGAAGGTGAAAGCTCTCATGGCCCATCCCCTCCACACCCCCCCCACACCCCACACACCCCCACCCCAACCCCAACCCCCGCCCCCCCCCCCCACCATATCACTCTAATCCAAGCAACCAATCTATATACTAGGAAATAGTTGAAAGCAAGACATTAAGATACATAAAGAAATAAATAGAAAACATTCATTCATAGATACACACAATATTTCACCTCAATAAATTTTATCTTAAAAAATATGTTTACATAATATGAAACAAGGTTGCGTACATGAAGAAACATATAAGATTCATTCATTCATTCATTAATCATAATCACAAAATACTTTATCTTAGTAAATTTTATCATCGGAAATATTTTTTCATATATCGTACATGATATTTTAATGATATATCTAGTACAATCATTTCTTTTTATTTATTTTTAATGGCATGGTCATGTACTCATGACATTGTCGAGGTTACCACAAGAGGGGTGTATCATCAGCTGTAACAAGAAAGCAATGTTAAATTGATATTTTTTGTTATTATTATTACATTTATCTCATTAATAAAAGAGAATTAGAGTTTTCTTTACCTTGTGCACTAGTCGACACTGTTGGAATGTTTGCCTTGTGCTCCTCTTCTGGTACATGATCCTCTCGTATGACATTCTCTTCCATTGAAAGATGGCTCACGGTGTTTGTATGTTGTGGTGTGATTTCTACCAAGAAATCCTATATAAGAAAGAAAATGTTTTTTCGATTAGATAATGTAAAAGTTAAAAAATAAACATTCATAATTGAACTTATGACATTAAAAATCACTTTAAAATATGGTTATTATCTGATATCTCTGAATATGTTGGTTGAACATGTTGATCCTATCTTTAATGTTAGGACTTTTATTTCTAATGCCAATCAAGCGAACAAGTTCTTTGTTTGTTCTAGACATAAGCTTACTGAATGTTACTATTGGGTTAGGAGAAATGAACAACTCATCATCATCAAACCAATCATGATCATTGTCATCATGTCTCCTAGACTATATATTTCAACAAAATAACAGGTTTTCAATTATCTAAACACACAATCAACTCACATTAAGTTATTTCAACTATTTAAACAAATAATCTCCTACCTTCTTTTAAACCTTACCAATATTTCTGAAATATATCTTCAGCAAAAGATTTTTTTATTTATTTTCCCATCGTAAACATTTGTGGGAGTAGTGAAATAAAGAAAACATTTTATTTTCCTCTCATAAACATTCTTGAATTAGTGAAATAAATAGATTGAAATACAATATATTGCATATACTATATATAACAAGGCAATAAGTAAAGAAGAGATAGAGATGAAGTGTTGTTGATTACTATCAAACAAATTCTACCAAACAATGGCCATTAAACCTCACTTTATAGAAATTTGATCCTCCTAAGGGAGGCACCACTCCCATGCATCTTGCCTTCCTTAACTTATGATGGAGTGAAGTGAAGGAGAAACAAGTGAATTCTACTCTTCTTATGGTAGAAAATACTCCTACAATCAAGGTGGCCAAGAATCCCATATTACATGATAAAACCAAGAATATCAATCTAAAGTACCATCTGATTCAATATCATGTATAGGGGAAGACTATTCATTTGAGACATTATTCCCCAAATGAGAAAATTGTTGACATATTCACCAAATCACTTGGAAGAGAAAATTTTGAAAATTTTAAAATGATGCTTGGACTCAAAAACACCCATTCAAATTAAGTGGGGAACGTTAGATACATAATCCTTTGGATTCTTTGTTGTTTTACATAATTCAAAGGTACGTGAAATGAATAGTCTTAAGGAAGAACAATAGTCCCTCGTGGAATTTGAAGAAAATAAATAGAAATTGAACATGTAAGCAATGGGAAACACTACTTGATAACAACTACATTATCCCTTATTGGAATTTTTAACTATTTTCGGTCTTCATAATTGTCATTTGACTCATGTCGTGATGTGATTCTTATGTAAAAAGAATAAAGGAAAATAATGTAAAGAATAAAAATAAATTATTTTTGGAGCAAGGGTTTCATGCTCAAGTTATTTGTCATTAGGTATCCTAGGTTTTTCATGAGTCATAGAGTACCTGTCATTGTAAAAGACCCATTTGGGCACTTGTACACATTTTCTTTATGTGCATCTCAAGTTATAAAGGGTTTATTTAGTACTTAGGTTTTTGTAAGACTAGAATCTAGGATTTGAAAGGTTTTGGCACCTAGGGATTGGAAATCCTAGAGGATGCTTGAATTAGAAAACCTTGTTAAGTAAGTAACCCTATCCATAATCTGGTTGTTCCCTCATAAAAACTCTAACTACTAAATTTTAGGGCTTGCAAGGAAGATCTAGGGGCTTATGGTAAAATCTAGCGAGGGTGGAATTGGATCAAGTTTAGGGTATGACACAAAAACCTTAGGGTTGATGTTTCAAAGGAGAAGGCAAGGAATGTAGGGTTTTGTTTCTAAGAACCCTAGGAGTACACTCGCTAAGAAATTCGTAAAAACCCTAAATCGTCATCATTTCTTTGTCTTTGTATATCATGCTTTGTTTTACTTAAAGTTGTAGGTTCATAAAGAAAGCAAGATAAGGAGGAAGAAAGGTAAAATAAAAGTATGATCGAAGGGGGGAACAGTAAGGACCCGGAAGGAACTAACGTTAAAGGAGCAAGCATGCATCATTGTATTAAAATCTTGTTTTATATGGCATCATAGAAAGAAGCATGTAGTCTATCTAAAATATACTTGAGTGAGTTGCTTCATAAAAATCATCTAGTCTTTCAAGAATAAGAAGCCTTAAGGACCATCTTGCATAAGTGTTCATCCATACAATGTCTAACATTATATTAGAAGCAATCATTTTGTGCCTAACGTGGATCATCATGATCCTATAAAAGTCATGATTTTGGATCTCTTGGAAGAAGAATTATGACAATATTAGTCTACATTCTGTTAGCACCTAAATCCGCCTTAGGCTGAAGGAAGGCAAAATTCAGGGTAACCACAAACCACGCTCAGTCTGGTAGGTAGCCCTACCAGAACAGGAGAGGGCTCTCTCTGAGTCACACTCAGTGAATAGATAAATGAAATGGCTTGAGATGACTTACAGTGAAATATTTATCTTAGGCTAGTAAGTGAATATGGATACAAGAAGTGATTTTTATGAATGACTGTGTTTCT
>APFE030925918.1:73966-96440 GCA_000404065.3 Pinus taeda | reverse complement strand
TCTTCTTCCTTACGGGCACCAAGTTAGAGATCCAATCTGAAAATCTGATTGGCACAATGATCCCTGATTTGTATAACCTGTTGATCTCCTTTTCAATAGATGGCAACAAATTTGGATTTAGCCTTCTCAACTTCTGTCTGAATGGTTTTTGATTGGGCTTGATGGGTATAGTGTGCTAAATTATATTAGTATCATATGTCTTTAAGTCGGAATAGTTCCAAGCAAACACATCTGCAAATGAAGACATCAAACTGATATATTTGTCCTTGATGTTTGGCGCCAATGCTTTGGACAATTTCACCAATTTAAGATCCGTAGCTGTTCTGATATTGACCTCTTCCACACCCTTCTCTGTTGGCTGCAATGTTGGCTTGCGGGCTACATCATCTTGATCAAAGAGTTCTTCTAGAGGTATCAAGCCTTTGGGAATAACGTTATTCTGCAGCTGCAATATGTCCATTTCATTGATCTGCACCTCATCTGTACCATTACCTTTATCATTGTCATTTTCTTCATCAATTGAGGTCTCTTTGAACTTGCCTTTGTTTTGCAGAAAATCATCAATCTCCTCATCATCTTGGAACACTTGCCAATATCTCTGATTGTCTGGAACGGTTGGATGATGCTTGACATGGATTTCGAATTTGTTGCTAGAGTTCATTGGGATCTTCAAACTACTTGCTTCTTTGGCAAGAGCATTAGCAATGCTATTTTGTATACGAGGCACACATGTCAAGGTGTATTCTGAGAATAATTTTAAAATGTCTAGGACTGCATTACGGTAAGCCCGCATTCTAAGATGCTTTGCTTGATATTCACCTCTGACCTGCTTGATAACCAATTAGGAGTCGCCATATACTGAAATCCTCTTAGCATTCAACTTTCTTAGACTCTTTAGGCCAGCAATCAGAGCTTCATACTCAGCTTCATTATTTGAACACTCAAAAGCCAACTTGTAAGAACATACCCGCACGTTACTAGGAACTTTGTTTGGGGCGGAGAAAGGACTGCGTACCCAAATTCCAATTTCAGTGCCATCATTTCCCACTTCTCCATCGAAATCCATGGTCCACAAGCCTTCTTCCTCCTCTTGCAAGTGCTAGAAATCTGTTTGTTGTGCCTTGTCTGCTTGCTTTCCATTGCTTTCGGCTGATTGCTCAACGGTGTTCTGCTGTTCTTATTCTTCTTTCTTCAAAAATTCTCTGAAATTTTCTGTTATTTCCGGAATATCATCTACTTCTACTAACTGAATATCTATATCATTGAAACTATCTGAATACAAAACAAAAGACTCTAAATCTGTATGTACATAGTTAATTGGATGATTTATGGGTTTCTCCTTACTTGTGATCATGTATTTCAGTTTTTGTTCCCGATACAATTTCCTCATTTGTCCAAACACTGGAATCGTTGCATAGGAGAAATCTAGCTGTAATGTCCCTTTCAATTTCGCTACCCAAGACCTGGAAAGAAGCATGTGAAACCTTGGAGGAATGTTTGCTACCACAACACCCATCAAAACATTCTTCATTGGGAGCTGATCCAAACTCACAACCAAGTATTTCATGAGACCTATACATCTTAATCTGCTGGAATCAAACGAATAGAGATCATGATATTGCCGAGTGATGTCCAGACCAAGCTTATCCATGATTGCCTTGGGCATGAGATTGTGAGAAGCTCCAGAATCGTACATGGCGTTATGTAACACAAAATCATGCAACCTTAAACTGATGTAAAAAGGTGGCACATCACTATCAGGAGACTCGCCATTTGAGGCTGGCCCAAAAATCATTTCAAGTTGATCATCTTCGACATTCACCATGTCGGACATTGGGTCCAAATTCAACATTTTAGATACTTGTCCTTTATAACTGTTGTTCTTCATTATTTTAGTCAAGGGGATGGATATCTTCAATTTAGAAATCTCATTCTCTAAATTGAAAGCGGGAATCTTTTCTACCTCTTTGACTGGGATTGCTTTCCTTTCCTTTTCTTTCAATGCAACTTGCTGATGTGATGGTTCTGCTAATGGTGATTTGCTGCTCTCCGGATCAACCGCCTCCTTTCCTTTCCTTTGTGTAAGTGATGAGTCATTCTTTGACGCTTCAACATCCTTCCTTTTTTGAATGGGTTTGACCGGCACATCTCTGTTTCTAAGTGAATATCACTGCTGTTGGGTGGACAAAGCATTCATATCGCCTCTTTGGTATTCATTGAATTCTTCCTCCAAGATGATGTCATTTGTTAGAATGAAATCTACGTCTTTGTGTACAGCTAAACTCTCTGCATACTCTTCATCTTCAGTGAGATAAATAGGAAAATCGTCAGGAGTAAAGAGGTGATTTTCTTTGCCTATTACATTCTCATCCTCATCTGATTCCGGTCTATGCACAAAATTTTGTTGCAAAGGTGTTTGTACTGGTTGTTGTGCAGTCTGCTCTTGAGCTCGCCGATCTCTCTGTATTATTCTATACTGTGGTTGTTGCTGCCCACGAAAGTTAGGATTTCTAACTTGTGGCTTCGGTTTGTTAAGTTTCACTCTTTCAAGCATCTGCTCTACCTTCCGAAGTAGCTTATCTACCAAGGAAGATTCTTCCTTTGCAGTGACCTTCTTCTCTGCCTTTGCTCTAGCTCTCTTGGTCAGCAGATTTGCTTCAACGCTGACCCCTATCTTCTGCATGTCTTCCATTGTGGCCGGTTCTCTTTCTCTCAATTGATAAGCCATGTCAGCATCAAAACCATTTGGGAACTTCACCATGGCTAGTCCCACAGGTGGCCTTAGATGATCTGGAATTTCGTTATAAACTGAATTGAATCTAATGCAATAATCTTGGACCGACTCACCAACGTTTCTTTTGATTTGCTCATATTCGGCCAGAATTTGAAGAGGATTCTTTTTCACTTCCCAACAGTTTAAAACTTGTCTTTGTAGGTCAGCCAAGGTAGCGATACGTGCATCTAGTAAACCTCTGAACCATTTCCTCACCTCACCTGCAAATGTCTGTACAAAAAGTCTCATTGCCACATTCTCCGCATCGATCTCATGAAGTTCATAGAAGTCTGCCATTCTATCCACATGTTGCTGAGAAGTAATGTTGTTAGGGGTGCCATAAAAAAATGGGATTTTGCTTTGGTAATCGGCGGGCATATCATCTAAAACTTGAGGAAAGACAAGAGGTGCGAAATGGGCAGCCATCACTCTTGGCAGATTTGTCCTCGGAGGTGTTGGAGGAGTGTGCACAGTTTGTAAGGGGCTAGCAATTGGAGTTTGAAGCTGAGCTACTATGTAGTTACCAATTGACCGGTTAGCCCTTTCCGTCTCCGAGTCTACAAGAAACTATGGATTGTGAACAGTAGAGTCAACCGCCCTTTCGGATTTGGTTTCGAACAACGATAATTCAAACTACTCATCAAACTCTAGCTCTTCAATATACTCAAAAATGCCTGGGCATGAATGGGATTTGAACACGGGCGATATAGAGATTTCTTGACGACGAATTCTTGAAATCAAATTGGGATTTTTGTAGATGTGCGGAGGATCGGGATTTGGATTAGCTCTGGTGTATCTTCTAGAAGCCAACGTGCTATTGAGAAAAATCAAAGGACACAACCAACTTTACTCAGCCTATCGAATCCTAAAATTATCATCCAGAAGCTTAGAATTATTAAGAAGCAAGGGGATTGATTTCGTCCCCAGTATGGTCGCCACTATGTTAGCACCTAAATCCGCCTTAGGCTGAAGGAAGGCAAAATTCAGGGTAACCACAAACCACGCTCAGTCTGGTAGCTAGCCCTACCAGAATAGGAGAGGGCTCTCTCCGAGTCACACTCAGTGAATAGATAAATGAAATGGCCTGAGATGAATTACAGTGAAATATTTATCTTAGGCTAGTAAGTGAATATGGATACAAGAAGTGATTTTTATGAATGACTGTGTTTCTATGATGGTATGGGACCAATGGACCTCAATGAGCAAAGAACTTAATACAAAGGCACAGATTACTTCGCGAGGCAAGATGGGCGGAAAGCCTAGCAATTTAGTTTAAGATAGTGTGGAATGGAGAGATTGATTAAGAGGGTGAAAAGGGCATGGACAACATGAATCCTTTTCAACAGAAGAATGAACATTGAACATGAAATTTTCCCACAGGCAGAGCAATAAAATTGAATTCTACCTTATCCAACTTAGAAAATTTCACTGGAAATGAATATGAAATGAATTATGAAACATAACAAGATATATATGAAACATAAGAGATACATTTGCTACGCTCACAACCACATGAATCTCATGAAATAGAGCTGCTGCCTTTCATTAATCCTCTGTAAAGAATATACAATGAAGAAACAAAGTTTCTTTCTCATAGCCTCCCAAAAGTTACGAGCCAACCAACCCTTTGCAAATAGTTTGCATACAATATATAGAATGTGCCATGAAGAGATAGAATGCCCAAGGGTTGGGGATTTACTTGAATCATTACAAAATGAAGGTGGAGAGCCAAACATCAACTACAGGTGCAGCGCCACAAACATGAAAAATGGCTTGGGTGACCCTTTGCCTTCCTTTGCCACTTGGATAGATGCCCATCTGGAGTGAAAATACTTTAAATGCCGCCTTTGGTGTCGAAAAAGTGAAGTGTAGATGAGAGGGCCCACTTATGAAAAGTTGCGAATTGAAATTTCGCGAAACAGAGGCAAATTGGGCCTTTTTTCCTATATGCGCTGCACCATTTTCTAAATGTGCCATGCCACTTTGGGGCCAGTTATGAGGCACTTGTAGGAGTCCAAAATGTGCCCAAGTGTGCTTGTTGGAAAGCCTGTCCTATCTACTTTCCAACCCAAGTGGACTTTTTGAATTTGGAGCTCATTTGCCCCTCCAAATCTTCATTCTCCCAAGACTGCTTCCTTTGTGTCAAAATAGGGGCAGTGAGGCCATTTTTTTGGGTGTTTTTGACCTCCTGGAGACTCAAATCATGCCCAAATTTCTTGCCCAAGTGCCAGTAGTCATGATTTTGCATGTTGAATCCAAAAATGCAAACCATTTCTCATTTGGAGCTCCCAATCCTACGCGCCGTGCCAGTGGTGCGACGCACAGGGAGAAAAAAACTGTGTTTGTGCCAAAAAATTTCCATGTGACCAAAATTGTCCCAAATTTCTTGAATTTGGGCTGGAGGTTCTCTAAGAGGCACTATGCTGGGCCACAGAAGCTTCAACCAAGATTCGAAGCCGATCTTTCTCTTTTGCCTCTTTTGTTGCTCTGTTCAATTTGGCCTTCAAGCTCCTTATCCGGACCTTTGCACTCATGTTCCATGCCCTGTAATGACAAGCCATTCTCCTCAGTATGGTTTTGTCTCTGTTGGCCTTCTCCAGCAGTCTCTCTAGGCGGATATTGATCCACTCTAGCCATGACTCATGATCCTTTTTGATATCTTGCTCCAAGGTAGTGAGCTCGATCCTCCTTTGCTGGGCAGCTTGTCGATTCTCACGGATGCTTTGTAGCTCCATGATTGCCTGCTGGTCCTCAAGCTGCTTGTTTCTCTGCTCTAGATACTTGATGATCCATCCGGCCCTCTCCACATTGAGTGACAAGTCTTGGATCTCCGTGTTCTGCTCCTGAATGGTCATCCTAAGTTGGGCATTCTCCGCCTCTGCCTCATCATCCTGAATGAGGATGACATCAGTCTCCTGTTCACCTGATGGCCCCTCATCATGCACGGGCCTCTTGCCCTTGTCCAGTGCTTGTGTCGTTGATGCTGGAAGTGAGGCCCCTTCCACCCTAGGTGGAGATAACACTCGCTTTGCTGCTGCAAACAAGTGCCTACTGCCTCTCTGATATGTAACCAAAACTGGCATGGTAGTGGTCTCATGGTGCTCATACTGATGTGAAGGACCACCCATCTCCTACTCTGGCTCTAATAGTACCTGTGATGTGCTGAAGAAGTCACGGGAGATGAAGTCCTCCCAAGCAATGCCCTGCAATCCCAACTGATGATCTACCAAAATCCAGATAAGAGCAAAGTGATACACACTGTTAAGCTGCTGTTGAGGGGTCTTATGCAGCATGAATGTGTTCATCCTCTCTATGTTCCTGCATATGAAAAACGAGAGGTCCATCATCCTCACCCTGGTAAAGTGCATGAGCAATCGGATATGATAGGCATATAGTCGAGAGAACCTCCCCTCACAGCTGAAGTATTTCATGATCAATCTCATGAGTGGAGCATACTCATCTTTCAAGTATCTGAAGGGAAAGAATCTTGTGAGCCGACTCAAGAATCTAGCCTTGATGTAAGGCTCATAGTGTTGCCTATCCACCTTCTTCTTCTTATGCCACTGTTCTCTAACATTTGGTATATCTGTTGCCACTGATATAGTTTCGGGTGTCAATGTGAAAGTGACCCCGGCCAAGATAGACTGACCTCCATCTAGATGAAGCACAAATAGACGGGCCAACTCATGATGAACTCTAACATTTTCCACCCTTTGACAAAATTCAAAACATGCTAGGTGTTGGAAACATGACATGGCAAGAGGGCATGCTTGTAATTCAGTGAGGGTAGTGGGCTCATCCTTGACATGTTTGCCACTCTTGTGATGTCTCCTAGGAGCCTGCTCTTCTGAGGATGAGTCATTTTGTGTCTCCATCTCATACTCTGACGAATGTTGTGATGTCATGACTGTTGTGTGTATTGTACCTAGGCTGCCCTTTGATGATGGTGTGAGGCTGGGAGCCTTTGTGATATCTGTCACCAAGGGGAACAATGAAACAGGGAGTATTAGGACGGGAGTAATGTGATGGGAATAGGGGTTATAGGGAGAAATTAGTTTAGGGATATGGGAGGGGTTTGGGTATTTTGATAGGGTAGGGTTTGGGGTTTTAACAAGGTAGGGTTTTGGGGTGTTAGGTTGAACAAAGAGTAGAGGGATAGGGGAGAGGGTTTGGTAGTAATTTAGGGCAGGGATATTAGGAGAAATGAGAAAGGGAGGATAGGAAAAATGGTAGGTGAGGGGAAAATGAGGGGTGAAATGAAACCTTGGCACTAACACCACACCCTAGCAACCCTAGCCATCATGGTTTTTGGTGATTTCTTGTGGTTGATTTTATGAATTTGGTTGCATTCAAACATCTCTATAAACCACCATATCATTTATAAAACTTGATGAACAAATGATGTCAAAGGGCCTACCTTTCAATTTGATGGGCTTCACAAAAATTTGGAGGTGATTTGGCCTTGTTTCAGCCCTTGGTCTATGTGCGCGACGTGCAAAACTTAGTGCACTACGCCTGTGGAAAATTTGAACTGCGGGCTGGTTCTGTGTGCGCCACACGCCTGAGTATGTGCGCCGCGCTCCTTGAAACCACCTCCAACTCCCTCAAACACTCATGATGCACACTCACACCCTTTGCAACGTTTCTCCAAGGCTTGGATTAGCACAATGCCTTTGATTTTGATGAAAACTTGTATATATAGCCTTGGAAGTGATGGGTTAAATTTTTGCTTCCTTGAAAACCCATTTTTCTAATGTTGTGTTTTGACACTTTTTCACTGACTTTAAAACACACTTATTTTCACTTTCCCTTTGAAATTTTAGCTCAAATGATGACATTTTTGGCACTCTTTGCAGGGATTGCACGACATGACATTTGGCCACGGAAACCATGACTGCATCTGAAGAAATCAACTGACGACTTTTTTGAAAATTTTGTCATAAATGACACTGTTTGACTTTTCTTCAAAATAGAGTTTTGAAGAAGAGTCGAGGTCTATCCACATGACGATGAAGCTCTCTGAATCATAATTGTGTAAGGGCCTCACTCAGGCCTGCATGGCTTTACTGGACATGTTCAAAGACCAAATTGATGAATCCCTAGACCTAAACATTGAGAATGACTTTTTTCCTTTAAAGGACCAGACCTTGACTGTCATGGACTTTGGTGATTATTGACAAAAGACCTGAGCCAGCAGGAGCCGTACATGAGGGGGAATGACTACCATGACCTTCTCCATTAGATTATGGCATGCCCCTAGCGGAATGCAGCTGGGTGAATGGAGCGGGACACCTAAAAATGAAATGCATAAAGAGTTTTGATCTCTGACGGAGGACTGACTAGACCGACTCTAACACATTCCATACAATATGGAAATAATACTCTTGAAGGATGAAGGAATGCAGTTAGTCAAGTTGCAAGCTCATTTGATGTAGGATAGTTGGTCAAGGACATATAGCTATATGATTATATAAAAGATTGAATGCATGTTTAAATAACTTTTGGATGGGATTCATATACACATAATCCTATAAGAAATGGTTGGTCTTGAATTTTTCATGATGAATCTTTCATTTGACGACTAAAAGGATGAATTTAGCTTAGTCTAGAATGGATAAAATGCTAAAAATTTCTTGAATCAACATCAAAAGAAAATGGTAACTTGGTAATCAAGTTCGATCCTTGGGCACTCTTATGTAGGAATGAAGATTCGAGTGGAGATGGATCATGAGAATGTTGATGAGAAATTTGTCATATTTATTGGTTATTTGGTTAACATATTGTTTTGCTACCTGGAAGAATGCTATAGGAATTCATGATGTGTTGAAGAAAATTCAACTATATGAAAAATACTGAGGGAATCTCAATTATAGGCAACTGTGGAGTTAAGATGTGCTCATCTTCGGTAGCAGTGTGAGAAGCTATCTAAAAGGTCAAAGGAATCACCTTCTTGAGGAAGCTTCAATTAGTTGAAAGTCTGGTAAGGCTAGATTGATGACAACAAGATGAAATAGTTGAAAACAAGACATTAAGATACATAAAGAAACAAATAGCAAACATTCATTCATTCATTCATACATCCACAAAATATTTCATCTCAATAAATTTTATCACAAAAAATACGTTTACATGATATGAAACATGGCCATTCTAATTTTTTCCAATAGAAAAATCAAAACTTTTTATTAATATAGTAAAAAGTTACATGTGAACATGCCATGAGGCACTCAACCTATCAGTAAAAAATGTGGTACCAAAAAAATTGGGCTCTAAACAAACAAGTATAGTAATTTAGTTTTTAGCCTCTTTCTAATTTTTAGGTATTTCGCAAGGACTTCATCTTTCCCTTAAACTGTTATGGGATTTGTATGCCTTGGTTTAGACCTAGTCATACGTCTATGCTACTCCAAGGGGGGCAGAGCATCATTGACAATAAATAAATGTTAAATTGATATTTATAGTTATCATTATTACAAGTGTTTTATCAATAAAAATATTAGTAGAGTATTCTTTACCTACTTCAGTTGTGGAGGGACGCAGAGTACTTTCAGTAGTGGCCAAATGTTCCTCCTCTTGCCTGGTCTTATTTTGTACATGCTCTAGAGTAGAAACAAAAAAAATATAATTAATAGACAATTTGCATTTAAATATTTTTAATTGTAGTTCATACTAATTTTTTTTTATAACACATGAAATACCTCCAGCTCCAAGCTGAACATCAGTTTCAAGAGGCACTCCACTGTCACTAGGCTTATGTGTTGTATCTACTTCCTTGCCTGCTTTTTAAAATCAAGCACATTAGTTTATGGCCAAAAATAATAACCATAATAGATAGTACAAGTAATAATTTATAAATTCTGTTCATTGATTTTATTTACTTGAGTGTCAAGTTGGGTACCAGAAGGCTTTGTAAGCCCCAAGCTTGTCCTATGTTCAACCACAACTTGATAGTCGTGCTTGAAATAAAGCTTGAGGTCTTCCTATGTGGGAGATTCTTTGTATTGCGGCCCCTGCAATTTTGCATGAGAACATGAATTTTTCTTCTTTCGTGATATTGAATTAAAATTGCTAAGAATTTATGATTTGGATGGAAATTACTTTTTATATGCTTACAATTTTTGTGGTCAGTTTTGAGTAATCACCCAGGCCAATATGATGCTGCCCGTGTTAAGATATTATAGTAATTATGGTTTTGGATGTATCTTGGAGCATATGTTGAAAATATTGAAAAACTTAATTAGATATTGCAATGATGAGAAATCATCATAATTGCATTATTAAAAGTGCCTTATACCTTCCTGGTCTAGCTGGTGTCTTCCCTGCTCTTCAAAGCGCGTTCTCCAGTTTTGTTGAAGGTACCCTCACCAAATATGCCAACCATCATGCTCATAAGTTGATACTTCAACTTGGAACATTGGTATTTCCAGTTTGTACGAATGGTGGGACCAAAGAGTTCCAAGATTAGGTCATACAAGCACCTATAGAATACATTATTTCTTGCAAAATGATATTATCATTAGTTTAAAATAATCACATACTATACGTAAATTTCAATTAGATTGCACTTAATATTTAAGAAAATTCTTAAGTACTTGGAAGCTTCTCTAATTTCATAGGTACATGGTCATCATCTACTAATAATGTAATCAATAGTGTTCTCGTTCTAGTAACACAGGAAGATCCAAGAAATCTCACTTCAAAATCTGCGATGGGATCATACTTTACATCAACAACATCATGCGCATATCCTAGCATATTTTGTTCAAGGGGTGTAGATCCTAGCATGTGTGCTTCAACAAGTGTACCAGGCTCAGTGACTGGTGTGTCACTCACAGGCAAAGAATCAGCGCTGCTACCAATGTTGGGCCCCATAGTCACACCATGAGGATTGTACTCCCTCAAAAACTCCTGTAAAATAAAGAGTTATTATTATTATTATTTATAAACGATGAGATAAATAAAATAATAAATAAATAAATGGGATAATTAAATGAGTTGCTTACCCCATATCGTTTAATTTATCCCGTCAAGGTTTTGATTTGGCCTTTTATCTCTTTTTTCGGCGACTCAATCAGAATTAAATAACTGAGTTTCTTATTTAATTTCATTTGAGGTTTCTTTATTGTTTGGAGTGGATTGGTGGAATTTTTTTTTCTTTGTCACTAAGCACTTCCTTAGGAGAATCTATGGACTGCTCTAAGGTTGTGGTTCCTTCCCCACTAGATTTTGAGTGGGGGGGTTATTCCCACTAGATTTTTCCTCCTTACCTAACATTATATTTTATTTATGTTGTATATTAGTACCTAAAATGGTTGAAAATGTGCAAGACTCATTAACTAGGATACTCCTCAATTGTTCTTAAGGTGGGATCATTGGCATAATTTCTACTACCATCGAGCTCATCAAATTCGGTTTACAATTGCAAATATTTTAGTCTTCTACTACAAGGTATATTTATAAGTGAGAAGAAGATTAAGAAGGTTATATTGACTGTGGTTTGGTTCTCCTCAAGGGTTCATTGATACAGTGACTTGGATTGCTTATATATCTGTTTGCGTTGATACTCTTGTGGCCGAGAATTGCAGAGAGCTTAACTCTCCCTCTTGTGATCACTTATGAAGTTGACAAAGTACATTTTTTGGGCAGTTAGTTAGTTATTACAGTGGTGATTTCAACCCTCCTTGAAAGTGACTCCAGGACTTCAATTCAACCCTCTTATTTAGAAAATTCTTGGTGGAAAAAATTGACATCTTTGCCAATAAATATGAATTTGGCTTGGAGAGGCCTAGTCAAGCCCTTGGAAAATTATATAAAGAGGAATACTTCGACCTCCTAGAAGAGCTTGCCACATAGAATGCAATATCATGGTATATATATACTACAATATCATTATGAGATGGTCACAAACCACAAAGAGAGAACCTTAGAAATAGAGCTATAGATTGCAAGCCTCAAATCATAAGAGCAAACCATACTATTCATGAGCTAGAGGAAATGAGAGCAAGAACCACACATAGGTGCGAAGTTCGAACCATACTGTAAATGTGAACTATGACTAATCACAGATAAACATTGTGCCAATTATGGAAATTAGGGATTAAAAACTTCAATAAAGCTCTGAGTTGATCAAGAGGTCCCTAGGAGCTTGCATTTTATGATTGAGTCAACATGGATCAAATAGAGCTAGAAATGACTTCACATAGATAATTTGATTGATTCAAGTGAAACAGATACAAGTTTTGGACATCGAATGGTCATAAATGTTTTAAGAACATGTGAAATGCAATGCATAAAGGTACCGGAAATGAAATACATAAACTAACCTTTTATTTATTATTAGGATATTTTATCATTAGCATGGGAATATTTTGCTAGCTAGCGGGCTTATACACTTTCCTCTCTCTTTCCTATCGACATCAAGGGACTAACTAATGATCTGGTTCTGGGTAAACTCTAATCATATCTATGTCCATGGATAGCCATAAATTTTCCCCTGCATCGCCTCTAAGAGCATATGATTTTTCCATATACCTATTTTTGATGGCGTTGCTTCACATTTCATTCATGGTACCTCAGGGGTGGTTCCAGTCAATCCAATAAGAATTCATTCATGCAAAGGATTTCCACATGATACCATTCTAAGACATATGTGGTCATCATCTAAATCTCTATATTTCTTTACAAATTTCCAAGCCTTTTTTTCATCATTAATTTCATTTTGAATTTTTTCTATAGCATTGATTACAAAATCAATGAATAAATATTTCATAACCCCTCCATAAGTGGGAAATTCGATCAAACGTCTTGAAATGGATGTTGTGCTCAACTTATAGCTGGTTCCATAAATTTCCAAGGAGTTGATACTCGAGTAATGAACATAATTTTCATCTTTTTCAAATTTAAACACCGACTCTCAAAAATAAATTTCTTTACATGGAAATATTTTGTTAACAAGAAATGTTCCATTATAGAAAAGACGATACTAGATGGGCAAGGGGCAGGCCTTTGAAATTTGATTGCTTAAATGTTTGCTGTCAAAAATATTTTTAGGGAATTGTGAAGCCAATCTTCAGATATAAATCTAGTTTCATTAGTATGTATTAGAAGATCTCCATTCATGTCATAAACATCCTTTATCCAAACATATTATATCTACCACACAGATAAAATTTACATATGAGATATCACCTCCATAGGCAATGGTTTTTGAAAGAGTCAATGTCAATTGATCTATGTACTTCTTCAAAGTGGCAACAATATGTAGATGCATAAACAATCATCGTGCCTCATGGATAGTTTGTTAAAAGCAATATATGTACTTTTTTCACCTACTTCTACAAATGATTTGGTGCAAACAAATTAACATTTGACTGATGAAGACATGGGATTTTTCCTTTTTTCCTTGCCACCATCCTTGATTAAGTGCTATAGGGAGAAGGAAGGTCTAGGACTTAATGCATGTGTGACATGTGGTGTAGTTGGGTTTGCATGATAAGCCACAAAGAAATCTATGAACTAAGGGAGCTTAGAACAGTGGTGCGAGTAGTGGTCATAGGCCCACCAAGATAACTCGCCGATTATTGATTTCTCGTTTAGAGAGATATTACTTATGCTAGATAACAAGAATTTTGTCTATGTTTGGTCTAAAGCAACCTTATTGCCTTTAATTATTCAAGTGAAGGTACCTATAGTTGTCCAAAGGTGATATCTAGTATGGAGACAATGTGGTTATAAGTCATAAATAATTCTTTTCCTATGGATGTAGAAAGGCAAAGGCATCGAAAGGGGTGAGGGGTATGATAGGCTCTTTATAACGCCAACCAAGGTCAGTGAAACTAAGAATGATTTTTTTTTGTAAACAACAAATCACAGTAAATAAATGCACTAGATCTCACAAATGCAATACATTTTTACCTTTTACAGACACCCTCAACCAGTTGGATCTTATTGGACTAGACTCGACCTTCTGAAGAAATAAATTTATCATTCTTAACCATTTTTATTTCAAATTGTAACCAAAGCAGTTTTCGATCGCTGCAAATTCCACATTTCTCAAACAAAGCTTACAAGAAATCGAATCAACCCTCTCAAGGTCCAAAGTTTCATCTCAAGAGAAGAAAGAAACAATGAGATGAAGATACATACCTGGGTAGGCAACCAACCAACGAACAAATCCAACAATGAGTGCCTCCATCAGATCTGAGCTTCTAGGAAAGCCTTTTAGTCATACAATCACCATCGATGCAAACATTCCTTGAGAGAAGGGTTGAATTCCACTACTAGAGTGACTATTGGTTCATTGGTTGAAAATTGTGGGAGGAGGGATTTGTTGTTTTCATGGATGACGAGACTTTATGGGAGGAGAATGACAGTTTTCATGGATAAACAAAACCTCTTTCCCCCAACCTCCATCTTCTTGAAGAATTTAACATCAAATCAAAGCTCACAACTTAAACTCTTCAAATCCAAGCCACCAACTTTTTGCATTTTACTATACCTCATACCAAAAATAGATCGAAATGGAATGTTACGATATCAATCGATGATGTGTTGTATTTAAAGAAGAATGAATAATTGTGTTTTTTCCAATAAATTCACCATGTTGAGAGAAAATGCTAGAGCATCATAGAGGTTAAATATTTATATGGGACCAAGCTGGCACAACAGCTAGTTTTTTCTACCTATACGACCCACCATACAGACAGTTCTACCCCTTATTAAATAATCTATTGTTATGGTTAATGAGTGGAAGAAATCCTTGAATAATGTCCAGATCTATACAATAACAAGAGGGAGCCTTCATTGAAAAAAAGATAAGACCTTACCACCATATGTTCCAGTACCTCCATGCCTCTATGCCACCACCTTACCACAATTGCCATGACCACCTACCCTCGTGCTGTCGAATTCCCTCTGCTATCGAATGCCCTCGTGCCCTCATTCCTTACTTGAATTCCCCTACTCAGTTAATGCTCTGCTCCACAATGGGTTTATGTTTGATGCATGGTTTATATTGTTTGTTGGTTTTTCAAATCATGCTCTAATACCAAATTACTCATATACCTATTATATATATATATTATATATATATATATATATATATATATATATATATATATATATATTAATATATATAATATATATATATATATATATATTATATATTATATATATATATATATATATATATATTATATATATATATATATATATATATATATATATTTTCCACTGGAAAAATCGTAATCTTTCATTAAATTGAAAAATTACATATTGTAGATGCACGATGCATATGCTATAGAGTCAGTCAGCCTTATGTGGGCTCAGTATATGCTCCAAAATCAGTATATGATCAGAAACATCACGAAGGATGTTCGTTATAGTTGTTCTATATATATGTACATATTAGCCACACAGGGTCCTGTAGTATGATTCTATCCACTGTATACAAAAAACTGTTCAAAGATATCAAAAATTTAACAGAATATTGTAGCTCATGGGCTATCCACCCCATGGTAATGTGGGTCTATATAAGGTCGATGATAATATTGGTATGCATTTGACCCGCGCTACTCCTGGATCATCCATTCTCCTCTGGGTAGTGTCGTGGCCTCCTTGGAAAGTTGATCGGCACAACTGTTGTGTTCCCTGTAGATATGATTGCAAGTAATGTCAATAAAATGAGCCTTCAGTATATTTATTTCATCCAATATGTTACTGAGTGTATGTGTGTGGAAAACAGTAATATTGTTGAACCAAATTATGATGATATTTGAATCTCCAAAAATATGAATTTTCATGCAATTGTGTCCTAATGTGAAATGCATGAGATGATGAAGAGTGATGAGTTCAACAAAATTGTTTGAGCCATTCCCCAAACCCATCCGGACTTTATAGAAATGTTGACCACTGATGTATAAGATAAAACCACCCCCACACCCCTGCTGCTAGGCTGCCCCATCAAAATAAGCCCAGGGGATGCTTTTGTCGATATGCAGAGGGTCGCGGGATCTTCGAGTGCAAGGTTGGGGAGGCTCAGGCATGTCGTTATAAGCCGATATGATGAGAGCAGAGAGATGTGGCCAACTCACTGGTTTATCATCAAATATATTCCGGTTCCGAGCCAACCATAGGTACTAGCTGATTAAAATGGGGAGGCTCTGTAGTTTAGATCCTTTGTGTCAGTTATACCATGATTCCCATGCTCCGTTAATATCCTCGCCTTCCCAGGAGCCTGAAAAGTGTATAGATGTTGATACTGTTTTGCCACAGGTTCATCAAGGATGTGCAATTTAGGAACAGATGAAGTATCATTTCTGTTGAACCTTTACATAGAGTGCACCAGGTAGATAGTTCTGTGCATAAGGTTTTCACCTGTGGGAACAATACCTTTTAGTATGCACCAGAAAAAGAGTTTTGTCCGTGGAGGTGCCGTGAGTTTCCATATTGCTTTCCACCAAAATGAGATCAGATTCGGAACCTTGTGAGAGATCAACGCTGAATAGACTGCCTTTGGAGTATATATTCCATTCTCAGATTGATGCCAAATAAGTTCATCCGGACCCTGTTTGATCCTGATGTGTGATTCTGTCAAAGCATTTATATATGCAGTCCATTCTTGGTGCCAGCGAAGAGGAAGGTTGATCTAAAGTGCGGATTTCCAGTGTTGTTCAAAAATGGATATATTTAGAGGATCCGTGATGTCAGCTAGAACTTTAATCTCATGTGAATTTATATGTTGTATGAGGGCATCAGATAATATATGTCTGCCTCCACGCCCATTCCATGGGTCTGTACCGATATGAGCCAATAATCCATCATTAATTTTCCATACCAGATTTTCCCTGATGAGAGGCATAGAGTTTAGAAGTGCTTTCCAAACATATGAGATGCCCGATTTGGGCCAATTTGGAAGCCGGATCCATTCCAATATGTGCAGGGGCCAAATATATTTGTGATATGAGATGCTAGTCCAGAGGTTATGACCTGTGAGTAATTTCCACCCCATTTTGGCTGCAAGAGCCTGTGCAAATGTGGGCAGGTCTTTTAATCCCCAGCCTCCCCATTTTTTGGGCAGTGCTATCTTCTTCCATCCTACCCATGCAAATATCCATTTGTCTTGATTCCCATTCCAAAGAAATATGTTGCATATTTGGTGTAATCTTGCCAAGATGTTTCTCGAAATCCATGCAAGAGCCATCCAAAAGACCGGTGTTGCCTCCAGAACAAATTTTACCAATACAAGTCTACCAACTTGGGAAATATATCAGTGGCTCCAAATGTTAAGCTTCTTTTCCAGTTTTGAGACAAGCCAAATCCAGTCAGCTATCTTTTGGCTGACAGGCTTGATCCAGAAACCTAAATACTTAAGACCACGATCTAAGGGGCTAATGCAGAATGGAAACAACTGTTGAGCAAAATATGAATCATGGATGGAAGTTCTGGTAAGAATGATAGATGATTTTGAATGATTTGCAAGCATCCCAGTGGCAGATGAAAAAAGGGTGAGGATTTTTGAAAATGTGCGAGAATCCCTGATGCTGCCATCAAGAAAAATCATAACATCGTCCACGAAAAGAAGATGGGTGAGAAAGCAATCATCAGATATTTTGAGTCTACAAAGGTCCCCATCTCTCTTAGCTAAAGCAATCAAATGACTCAGACCATCCATGAAAATCAAGAACAGTAGGGGAGACAGAGGGAAACCCTGTCTGAGACCTCGTTCGGAGTGAAAAAACTGCGATGCCGACCCATTAATCAGAACACTGAAAGCGGGGGTAGTGATGCAAGTCATGATCCAGGTGATGAAAGGGTTGGGAAAGCCTAGGTGGATGAGAAGCATCTTGATGTAGAGCCAGCTGACCCGATCAAAGGCCTTAGCCAAGTTAATCTTTAGGATAATGGCCTTATGGTGTCTGGTCCAAATAGTATGAAAGGCTTCTTGTGCCAAACCGATGGCTTCATGGATCTGACGATGTTCAAGGAACGCAAATTTTTGAGGGGCAATGTGACGGGACAGGATAGGTCGGAGACGATTTGCAATAATCTTGGAGATGATCTTATAGATAAAATTGCACAGAGAATGGGACGGTAATCATCGAAGGAAGAAGGGGAGTCCAATTTGGGAATAAGGGCTATGAAAGTCGAATTAATGGCATTATAAAGAGACCCAGATACCCTACACTCCTCCACTACCCTAAGTAAATCATGGCTGAGAAGGTCATAGAAAGCAATGTAGAATTCAATGGTCCAACCGGTCGGACCCGGGCTCTTTTCCTTTTTGAACCATTTTAAAGTACTTTCAAGTTCCCCTGATGTCACTGAATCATATAATGCCCCCGCCTCATCCTCATTTACAAACCTGGGGAAGTGTCCAACAATGTTGATAATATCGGCAATAGTCGAGCTAGGTGGTTGTTTGTAAAGGTTCCTGAAGAGAGATGATCCCAGGTGGGAGATCTTGATGAAAGAATCAGTCACTCCACCTTCTGGCAGTGGGATATTCCAGATGGTATTTTTTACCTTTCTACCTTTTGCATAGGTATGGAAGAACTGAGTATTGTCATCTCCTGCTTTTAACCAAATGGCCCTGCTGCGGAGGTGAATGGATTCCTCTCTATCTTTTAAAATCTTTGACTTCTGGTTTTTTAGATCCACCAGGTGTGATTTGTCCTCTGCTACGGAGAACCCTAATCCTCGATCATCCAATAATGAGGAGAGTTCCGATTCTATGAGCAGAAGGGCTGCGTTATCCTTATGGTGTTTTTCTCTGGCCCATTTGATAGAGAGGTGCTTGAGCTGAGATAGGTTAGAACATAATCCTTTTGCCAAGGACTCTGACCTATCAATAGGATTTGCAGTCCAAAATTCCTTGACCATACTGATATATGAAGGATCCTCAAGCCATCCGTGATTGAATTTGAATGGAGCTTTTGGATTTTTATGAGGTCCCAAGATCTCCAGGTATATAGGGTAGTGATCCGAAATGCCTTCAGTTCCAACCCATTGTTTATAGAAATGCAGCTGTTGAATAAGGAAACCATTCATGATAAATCTGTCAAGCCTGCGGGCAAGGGCAGCTTCTCGAATTCTTCTGTTCCTCCAAGTGGGGTGTGGTTTGTGCATAGGGACATCAATCAGGTTATGTCTCTCTAGAAGGTCTGTCATATAACCTGTGATCGAATCTACTTGAGCCATAGATCCCCATGATTCGCCAAATCCCAGGGAAAAATTTAAGTCACCCCCAATAATGATGTTGTTAGCACAGAAGATGGATAGCCCCAGCAAATGATGCCAGAAGTTCTCCCTTTGTTGGCAGGGCCCGTAGATGTTAATAACCCTAAGGCTGATCCCTAGGTCAGCCGAGAAGAGGTCTATTCCCATAAAACCCTGTCCTCCCCAGGTAGCTTGAGCTTTGATGGTAGATGGATTGTAGCCAATTGCGAGTCCCCCTGATCTACCAGTAGGGTCCATAGCCAAAAACTTCCACCTCGGGATAATAGAGGATAATGAGATAGAGATAGGATCTACCTGGCTGAGGGTTTGTTGGAGGAGGATGATGTCAACAGAAACAGTCTCAAAAAGTCTACGCAAAGCTAGTTTCTTGGAGGCACTAGCCAGGCCTCTCCAGTTAAAGGAAAGGCACTTCATGGAGGAAGATTTCCAGGGGTGTTCGCTGCTCTAAGAACCTCATCAATAGTGGATTGGCGTCCTAAGGCCACCTCCGCTCCAGCATGCCTGATAGCTTTAGACATGTAAGACTTTCTCCCTCGGGCAGTCAAGGGAGTCAACCTAGCAGTTACAAGACCCAAACCAACAATCTTTAAATGGGATCCATGGGAATGAGTGTGAGGTATGAGATTATAATGATTCTTAGACCCTCGAGATGAGGATGGTGAAGAGGAGGGCGAGGGGAGAGAGTGCAAGGAGGGAGCCAATGGTGCATAGACAGGGGAAGTGGGTAAAGTGCAATATGCAACATACATGGATGGAATATGCAATGAGGAGCAAGGAGAAATACAAGATAAGTGAGGTGAGAGAGATGTACCCGAAGCAATGGCAGCTTCAGCAGCAGCCCGAGATCTGGTGACCGGCGGCGAGAGAGTAATACGAGCAGCTCTTGATACCTTTTGAGGATTGTTGATGGAGGGTCCTGGCGCTGGTGTACGCAGGATGGCCGACGAGATGGTCCTCGAAGGTATATTGGATGACAAAGGGGCATCTTCCAGTTTCTTGTTGAGGGGGCAATCCTTGAATAAGTGCCCCACCTTGTGGCAGCGGCGGCATCAAAATGGAACCCCTTCGTAGTCCAATATCTCTACCCTTGTATAATTCCCCCAGTGCAGGGTAATCTTCTCCTCCAGTCCCTCGCGTGTGTCCAAGTATACCAAGATGCGTGTGAGGGTTCTATTCCTTGATTCTACGAAGGTTCGATCATGGTCAAGATATGACCCCAGAGCATTTCCAATGCGAATGAAAACCTCCTCGCACTAGTACTGTAGAGGGAGCCCAGGCAGACGAACCCACAGTGGACCAGCCCCAATTTGTTCTCTCTTCGGGTCAAAGAGAGGGCTCCATCTCTTTAGCAAGACCGGTGCCATCTCAATATGCAGTATCTAGCCAACACCAAGTCTGTGTAGTTCTCCTTTGCAAAGTGAAGGGCAAACCATCCTCTAGGTAAGACTTGCACCTCAGGTAATTCCCTGAGGACCCCTCCCCAGATTTCCTTTACCCATTGAGTGAGTTGCGTCGCCGAATACACCCTCGCGCGAACATGTCCAACAAGAATGGTGCTCACCATGATGGATGCTTCCCCGATAGTAGAGGTTTCTCCAAATCGAATCGAGATGTCCCTTGAAGTCGCTTTAACACACTTAGTTCTTTTCTTCCCAGTACGCGGAGCGGATGGGTGATCCACTAATGGGTCCGGGGGGCCAGCCAAATGGATTGATTGAGCAGGTCTAACCCTAAACACCGGAGTCTTGAAACAGCCTGAAGGCGAGTGAAGGGAAGCAGAGGGGTTTGCAGCTACTGAAGTAGGAGGACCCGAGGATGTCACGGCAAAGAAGGTAGTATTTTGCGGATGCAGGTCAAAAGAGGGCGGCGGAGGAGTAATGGACGACAGAAAGTGAAGGGTCCCAGGGGACAGAGGGGGAAGATCCAAAGCCGGGGAGCCCCGGGGGGAATTTCCGGCAGATTGATGAGTAGAGCGATGTTCCGGCAAGGTTACCACCGGAAAGGAAATAGGCGACAGAGGGTTTGATGGGCGACTAGGGCCAACATCCGCAAATGAAAAATTAGGGCATCCGAATATAACTTGTTTAGGATGCGGATCTTCAGAATAATCAACTTCCTCCTCCGTTTCCATTGCTTCACCCAATATAGCTGCAGACATCCTGAAAGCGGCAAATGGACCAGAAAATTACGAGCAGGGTAACAACTAATAGGTAGCTATGGGTACATGGTGGAAGGGTAAACAGGTTACAGTGCGGGTTAACCAAAACCCTTACGGTCTACCGCAGAGCACTCCATCCCTCATTTTCTCTTCATATCTATATATATATATTATATATATATATATATATATTATTATATATATATAATATATATAAAGGATATTAGATATTAATATTTCATCAGTATATATGGTTAGGCGATTCAGAACAATTACAGGGTTATAGGATAGTGAGGAATATTTCAAAATTTGAAGAAATACATGAAGATGCCATGATGATATTATTTCTACTTTTTTTAGGGTATGAACTGCAAGGTTGGCTTAGGCACTCTTGTAGTCTAAAAAGTATACCTTCTCTCAAAGCTTTGAGTAAAAAATTCCTCAGGAATTGTCGCTTAAGACACCAAAAACTTTGATTACATTAATTGAGAGCTATTAGAAACCTTAGAAAAGGAAGTTCTTCTTGTTTACCTTGAAGGAAATCATATTGAAATACCTTCCTCTGATAAATTTACTATTCTAAAGGAAGGTTTATGCTCAAAATTTGGAAAATATAACCTTGTTAACCACATAATGAAGGTCACCATGAAGACTATGATGACAATATTATGCAATATCTTGGTGATGATGAGAGTAGCATTTATTTAGGGACTAATGCATATTATTTTTATGAGGGAATCATTAGATGCCTTGTTGAACATGGTACTATAGATTTAAATCTTTGTAAAGGATCCAAAGAGGGAAAACTACTAGCATCATTGGAGAATGTAGTGTAGAACCAAAAGTTAGCCTCATAATATGATCTATCACTATTTTTGGGGTAGATGGGAGTCATTTTAATGAAATTTATATTGTTGGCCTCATTTTAAGTAGATATTATTCAACAATATAGTGCAATAGTTGAGATGGAGAAGCCATTAGCTTCAAAGCATGGCATAGACAAAGATGAAATATTTTACGAGGAGCGTGTGCTAGAACAACTAGGAGGATTATAGTCAACTAGTCAAGGTGACCTTAACTTCCTTGAAAACGAAGGAAGGATTTGCACATGTTTTTCAGGAGTTGGGAAAGTGAACACTAGTTCTTATAGTCCTTCTAGTGAGGAAATACCAACACATATGCATGTCTAGTCAATTTAACATCTTAAATTGCTCTACATAAATTATCAATCCGGGTATCGTAAATTGATGAAGTGTGGTGCACCATATGTGCTTAGTTAACCTTTTTCTTACTTCGTTGTTTTATAG
>APFE030925918.1:13436-71089 GCA_000404065.3 Pinus taeda | reverse complement strand
ACTCTTCCATCTCTAGTCCATAGATATCCCTCTCATTGACCTTGAGGGTGGTATTGGACCTCTCTATTATGGACCCCAAAAACATTTTACTAGAGGTATGTAATCCTTCCTATACTTAGCACAAAAGCAAGCCAACTTTGAAATACACTTTGGAAAACAAATATCCTTCCTAAGGTCCCTTAGATCTTAGGGCCCTCTTCAGTTTCAAAATTAAAATCCTATCTTTAAACTATAGGGGTATTTCCAACCCTTCCAAAATTCTAGCAATGAAAATATTGATTGAGCCAAAATACCCACATATTATATTCCTTCAAGAATCCATGATTAAAGAGAGCAATAAAAATCTTCTACTTAAGACCTCTTTCCCTTAATGGGATACTATAGCAAATGATGTTTCAGGTAGGCTAAGATGGGTTTTCAGAGGTTAGAACACTTGATTCATTCATATGGCATCTTCTTGGTTCTTTTATTTTGGAATCTATGTGAATTTTTAGGTCTTGGATCTTGATATGACTTTACATATTCTCAATATTTATTGACCTTACACATATAGGAAGGACTTTTGGCTCTCTTTCACAAAGTTTCCATTTGTGGATTTAGGAAATATCATAATTAGGGGTGATCTAAATTTTTATTTAGGGGCATAAAAGATTTGGGGTTCTTTGACCAAATATGATGCCCTATTTGATTTCCTCATTGATCTCTTTAATGGCACTAACGTTTATGATATCTTTTGACAAAACTCCATCCCATGATGACAAAAAATGGATATGGATTTGCACATATATCTAAACATTTGTATCAATTTCTTATTTTTGAAAACCTCCTAGACACAAATCTCAAGTTCAGACAATGGGCTATTGTTGGAGGGTGCTCTAATCAATATCTAATCCCTCTTGACATTGAACCTTTCTCCTCCAAACCCCCTAGTACATTCAAGTTGAATCCCTCTTGGTTCAAATATCCTTCCCTTTGTGAAGATATAAAAATTCATTATGGTATCCTAATCTCTCTCACCCCAAGAATCCTCTCCTATTTAGTTCGAAGAGAATCTCAAATGAGAAAAAGTAACCATCTCTAAGTGGGAAAAACAAAACAAGGAAGTTGACACAATAACCTTGGTTGCTATCAAATCCTGAATGAAGGATAACATTGATCAAGGTTTCTTTGCAAAGGATTCTCCCAATCATAGAGAGTCCACCAAAGCCCTCGAGGAATAAAGAAGGAAAATTCTCCTAGACAAGAAAAAGGAACAAAGAATGAAAAGTAGGGCTCTCGGACTACAAATGTGTGTTGAGAACATTATATACTTTCATAGAATTATCAATCACAAAAAATTATTAATATTGTATGGGAAATTAAAAAAAGTGGTGGATCCTTGGCCACATCCTTTTAGGACATCTCCTCTGAAGGATGTAAGTACTTAAGAGACATTTTCCATCAAAATAATTGAGCCACTATTAGACATATTTTGGATGTCGCAAGGCTCTTTCCAACTTTATCAATTAGGAAGGAAACAATTCAGTAATGGCTGAAGTCGCTAAACCTAAGCTTGAAAAGGTATTCCATAGTTGTTGAAAGGGAAAGAACATGGGGCCAAATTACCTTCCAATGGAATTCTATCTAGATTGTTATGATTTTCTAGGGAAGGATCTTCTCTCCTTGGTTGAATACTCTAGAACCTTTGGGAAAATCCTTTCAGCTCTTCCTACATTATCATGATCTTAAAAGTTGACAATGTTGACTCCTTTTATCTCTTCATACCTATATACCTCTTCAATTATATTTACAAAATTATATCCAAGACCATAGATCTTCAACTAAAATATGTCTTTTGATACAATATTTCACAAGAACAATTTGGTTTTTTTGAAAGGAATCTTATTCATGAAGCTATTGGCCTTGATCAAGAATGATTGTACTCTATCTACATAAAAATGAAACAACCTATCATCTATAAAATGGATCTCTCCAATTCTCTCGATCAAGTCAATTGTCTATGCATCATACTCCTCCTTATCCACTTTTTTTTTTTGTTTTTTTTTTTCAATTATTTATTTTTTTTAATGTATTTATTTTTTTCGATGTTCCTTTTTCACCTGGATTATGAATATCATCAGTTCCCAATGATTCACTCTTCTAATAAATGGAGTCACTTCTTCTTTTTTCCATGGAGAAGGAGGCCTAAGATAAGGTTTCCCATAATCTCCTCTACTTTTTCTTCTCATTGTAGGAAGTCTCAACAAGATCATTACAAATGCAAGGAACAAAGGAAGCTTTAAAGGAATCTCCATTACCCCAAATTGCTTTCTAACTCATCCTCTCTTCTTAGATGATATTTTAATTTTACCATATGCCTCTTTGTACCATTGGAACACACTAAAATCCCTCATAGACACCTTTTCTCTTGCTATAGGAATGGTCATCAATCATACAAAATCCATCATCATATGTTGGGGGTTTTTGGAAGGGATAAAGCTCAGTTAAAAGACCTTTTCTCCTCAACATTTATTGAAATAAATAAAGGAGTTAAATACTTGGGATTTATACTAAAGCCAATTTTTTACCTCAAAATAGATTGGAAATGTCTCCTTAAAAAGGTGGACAAAATAATTTGAATTTGGTGTTAAAAAAGGTTATCTAGGGTTGATAGGCTAGTTTTGCACAAAACAATTATATATTAGATGAATCAAAGTTAAAATTGGAGATGATGGTATAAACCTAAATGAGCTTCTCTTTGTTTCAAGAATAACATTTTCTCTACTAAAAAAGGCCCACCATGTGAAGGTGGAAGATCATATGGCCCCTTCCTCGCTTCACATCACTCTCAATTCCCTAATACCCAATATATCTACTATAATATATTTGAAAGAAACACAATAACAATCAAACAATCAAACTATCAAAATAAAAATTTAAGGTGAACAAAAGAGAACAAACCAACTAAAAACATATAAATACATACCTTGTACGTTTCAACATTTTGATAACATTAATATTCTTCCTCATCCAACTCATCATCTGTATCATCTAGTTCATAATTCATGTTCAAAGGATTTTCCATATCAACATCATCATCATCTGGAACATGCTCTTCTACGTTTGGTTCGACTTCTTCAAGTTCTTAATCCGACACAATGTAAATATCATCTAGTTCATACAAATTAACATTTTCTCAATTAACATATCCTCAAACTTCGTCGATGTCTTTGTCTGACACATGAACCCCCTTCTCCTCTACATCATCTTCTTCTTTAATTTTATCTTCTTCCGCTACATTATACTTTACTGGCCTTCCTCTTGGATCATATCTAATAACATATGACCAAACCTCTTTACCTGGAACCTATACATAAAATACTTGTTGACATTAGCTTGGAAGAACATAGGGCTATGATCTTGGCTCAACGTTTCTTGTATCAACCATCGTAAATCCGTTAGCATGCTCAATAACAGTTCTATTAGGGTCACGTTCATGGATTCGTAGCCTAAACAATTTGACATCAAACACAACTAATTTGAATGATTTAAAGTCACACTCAAGTATATGATGCAAATACCCATAATATCAATTGTTAGAGACTTTTGGAAGTTTGTCACCTCTAGAGGCAACATTGATAACCTGAAATACTGCAATTATCCCACTATCAAAAGTTTTCATCTTTTCATCCAACCTTTTGATGCGAAATTTGCGGCCATCACACCACATTTTGTTGTGGTGTTTCAACTGCAATATGTCAAACACATAAAAAATGCATTGTCAATTGATAAACATATTTATACTTTGAAAATTTGCAAATTAAGAAAAAAACACGCTATATGCATCAATATAATTGTAAAAAAAACTATGTAGTATGGGTGAATATATGTTGGGTAATTTAATTGATCTTAAATTAATTGTCAACCAAGGTTCATGTACTTATGAACTGTATACACACCTATTGATGGTGCTGGACCCACCAACATGTCAGGGGATCTCCCCAGTAATAAGTCCCAACTAGAACTCAGATCGTTTGGTGTAGGTATGGATATATGCTTTTTACTTCCAATATGATGGGGATGTGTATTTAAAAATATACTAATAAAAAATAAAAAAATAGAATGAATAATGTAGCTCATAAATAAAATATTTCAATGGCCATGTTGAGTAAAATATTTAAATGTTAACTATGTATATATTATATAAAGCAAAAAAAATGTTATGGTTAGACTATTTTATTAGTGTGTTTCTCAAAATGAAGGAAATGTGTAATTTATTCCATGTTGAAGATGAAATTGACAAATGGTGTGTGCGTGTGTGTGTTATGAGTAAAATATGTTGAAATTATGATTATATTGAGAGGAGGGGGAGAATTAGTAGAATTGTTAGTTTAGAAAATTAAAACAATTAAAAAACGATAAACACAAATTACACAAGCACCACATGTAAACACCAGATGTGTGTTGAAACTCTTAAGGGAGAAAACAACAAAACTTATTTATATGAATATTCTTATAGGCACCAACCTACTATTACATCCATTTACTGATACCAACTGGAATGAGACACCAGTCCCTTGATTTGCAAGCACCAACTTGAAGGAGACACCAATCCCTTGATTTACAGGAACTAGCTTGAAGGAGACACTGATCCCCTGATTTATAGGCGCTAACTTGAAGGAGACACTAATACCATGATTTAGAGGCACCAACTTGAAAGGGATGCTAATCCCCTGATTTAGAGGCACCAACTTGAAGGAGACACCAATTCCTTGATTTATATGAACCAACCTAAAGGGGACACTAATTACCATTTACTTGCTACCTCAAATAATTTTCAATCATGTTCTACTTTATTATTCAATATTATTCACTCGACACTAATTTTGATCTTCATGACTTTGCACACTACTCTTTGAATTTTACTTTATAGATACGTTGCTGCACTTTGTCCATTACATGATTGATATGCTACATAAATTAAATATTGTCCCCTCTCACTTGCTACAACATTCATTTTCACTTCAACATTTAGCCTTATTCCTTGCACCTCAAATATAAGATTTTTACTTAAATCATTGAATTTCCTCATCCTGGTCACCTTAGAAAACATTATTTCATACTTCAAACAACATTACAAGATCAAATATTCTTTGCATACCACAAACTTCATTAAACACTTCAACACTATGTTTTGGATAGGTTCCCTACATAAGATACACATCTTCTTCATACTTCATCCTTAGACTTCTTCATACTTGGCCCCATAGACTTTTGACTTCTCAACTCTTCTTCCATTCATTTGATATTTTCCCATATATCGTGTGATATTCACTCTTACAACTTCCATATTGAGTTATATATAGGAAACAACTTGTTCAGGGTTGACACGAGATAAAAATAACTTGATCATAGTTGACATAGTGCCTTGGACCCTTGGGTTAAAATCATGAGCACCTCAAAAGCATGGGTTGAGACCACGTGCTTAACCAACTTTGGTGCATCAGATAAAAAACACCTAAAGGATCAATATCCAAATTACCTAGATTTTCTTTACATGTAATATTGGGTGGATTTCCTTGATTTGATTTGCTTTGTATGTAATATATAGGTTACCTGGATTATATTTTCTTCGTGTGTAATATCCAAATTACCTAGATTTTATTCGTTATAAATTGTTGAATTTTTATCACCCTTTAGCTCCGGGTGCTAACCACCAAGCACCCATGATCATGTGCATGATGATGTTCTAAAAATAATATTTTGATAAATACTAAATCTGGGTATTTTAATGAAGAAACCATTTGAATACACTTAGATACCCAAATTAATTTTACAATTTCCAATTTGAATCTATAGTTTAGGTCATTTAAGGGAGTTTCATTATCATTAAATGTCCAAATATTTGGATATCAAACCTTAATCCTACCACATCATTTGCCTAGTCACCTTACTGCCACATGTCATCATCTTCTTTTTCCACATGTCATCCACAAATCATCTAATTGGTTAATCAAAAACATCAAATCTTCCTGGCATATACATTTCATTCCTTGAGACTGCCATGTCATTATTTATGACACTATAGTGCCACTTGCCTTGTGTTTTTCTACCACTTGTGTGCTAATTGGGTGCCACTTGTACACCTGGATTCATGTGGGGTATGAATGTGGACTAGGTTGAATCTGGTATCTAGATCTTTTAACCAAGACATTCTTAAAGAATAATTGAATTCCTAGATACTCGGATAATATTTTAGAAACCTAGATGCTTGGTTGCCTAAATACTCCGTTTTTTTAAACATTGCACAAGTGGAGGGAGTCCATAATCAATGTGGACCGGTTATTTTGACTTGCTTCACGATGCACCTCTTGAAGTTACGTGATATTTAGAAAATTTGGGATTTTGATCCTTATGCCCCAAATTTGGGATTTTGCTTTTGAAATTTGGGGTTTGCCTCCAAATTTTTGGGTTTTCCCTTTTTTTCCTTTTTCACCTTCATGCTTCCTTTTTCTTTCGACACCTTCTTAAGGGTTTTCCTTTAACTCAAGTAGGGTAATCACTAACAAAACTTGAACCACCTTGATCTCCTTATTCCTTGCTTTGCTCACTCAACATCATTAACACTGCAATCAATGATTTACTGAGCTTCCTTTTCCATAAATGAAAACATATGAACTTTCTTGGAAATCAATGGCACTGTAGCAATGACCTACATCAATTACAACACAATAATCCCTTTGACATTAGTGACAACGCAATTGCAATAATACCACCCTTTGGAATTGATTTCAACACTATACATAGTCCAATCATTGAAATATTGTTGCTAAGAAATCCCCCTATCAATAATATCTTCTCATGTCTTCTTAATTAGTCTAGTTGTCACTATGTATTCTTAATTCTACCCTTTTGACATCAATGAAAAAGGAGCCTTATTTTATGAACATGATCTTGTCTGAATGACTCCCCTTGTTAGAAACACCTCTTATTTGAAAACCAAAGAACTAAGTGAGTACAATTAGTGGGTTGCTCACCGTTATGAAGGAGAGATCACTCCTAACCTTTGTATAAAATATTCAAAAGGATCTTTGGAAAGAGGTTTGGTGAATATGTTTGCAACTTTATCCTTTGTTGAAATGTATTCCAATTTAACAGTTTGATTTGAAACCCGTTCTTTGAGAAAGTGGATGGGAATATGCTTGGTCTTTGAGTTCATAACATGATTTATAGAGATGTTAATGACACTAGTGTTATCACACATAATTGGTTGATCCAGATTTATAAAAAGAACAAAATGAAATACATATATGAACAGAAACATAGAGATACAACGAAAGAAAAAAATCAATTCATTAATAACAATATTTAAATTGTTTACATGCAGAATGGAACTAGACTAGCTCAAGCGATGGTAGCTTATCTTTGAGAAGAGACATGGAGGCTACATGCCTGATGAATTGTGTTACAATGAGGTTTGAGGGCCTATTTATTATTAAGAAACCCTAAACATCCAAAAATCTAACCCTAGGAGATGAAAAAACAAACGTTTGTGGGCCCTGTTGGGGTAAAGTGGTACATAAACTTCTCGGGGTTGTCACTTTGGCATAATATCTTCGTTTGATGTGTATGATACCTTGTTAAAAATATATATCTAAGGAATATAACTTTCAACTACAAACTGTTCAGAAAAAACACTAAGAGGGGGGGCGCTGAATCAATATTTTTAATTCACTTTAAACTTTCAATTTCATATTCAAAATTATGTATGTGATTGTTATTCATGCAACCAATGTATGTATGCGAATTTAGTGAATGAAAACATCATATATCATGTTTACTAAATTTTTCATATCTTTCATTAGTGAGTTAACTTAACCGTTGCATTATTAATTCATTAACCATCCTGTGTGCAGTAAAGAATAGATAAATCACAACACATAAGAAACACACATAAAACACCAAAATTTTAGGTGGAAACCCAATGTGGGAGAAAACCACCATTATCGTTGTCTATATATTCTTATTTTATTATAAATAAAAACTTAATTACATCTTGTACTGGCACAAACTCTTACCAACATGCAAGAACCCACCTGAAGGAGGCTACAACCTCCATTTGTTCTCCAACACCCATTAGAATGGAGCTACAACCCCTTGAACTTGTTTACTAGCTCCTACTAGAAGGGAGAACCTACCCCCTAAACAAATTAACTAGCTACCACTAGAAGGAAGCTCTGACTCCCTTATTGAAGGATCCATCCCTCAACACCCCTTGTGGACCAAGTTCCATAATAATTCAGACTGGATCCACCTGTCTCAAAACCTATAGGCCACCTTTCATTGTATTTTCACACTAAACCCACACCCAACATTACGCTCAACGCCAAACTAAATATTGAATCTAAAATTCAATTAGTGTACCAATTGAATCACTGTAACATCAAAAAACCAATCATTGAACTAAATCTCAACCAACTATTGCAACCAAATCAAACCAATCCATAACAGATATAAACCATCTAGATCAAGACATCATTGACAGACAACAACAAATATAACAAAACTAATCAACTGTCATAATCAAGCAGCACTGTAAACCCTGACCATATCTAACTTAGAATATATATGTGATTTTTATTAGGCATAACTGTGTATATACACTCTTATCATGTGCAACACTTGCGTACATATCTCAACATACCAAAAAACATATCTCATAATATATATGTGACTCAGCATAAAAAATCCATGTATGTATGTGACCATTCAGAAGCAAACCAACATACATATATTAAATCACTACCTTCGTTGCAACCACAAATCACATGCCGCAACCTTCACTATCACACATTCATATCATAACATCATTAAACTATATATCTATCATTGTTAGCTACAAGCATAAACAGATCCAAAAAGTGTATTCATTAGTATTCACTACACTTTTAGATATATCATATCTGATCCTTCTCCTTGCTCCTTGGTGCACTCTTGTTCCAGATCAAATCTCACATGAATAACCAATTACTTGCACACATAACACCTTGATCTCCATCTCCTTATATAGATTTTTCCTTAGCCAATACCTTAGGTAAATACTTTGGTAATGTCATTAGTATTTGTTGATAGGATCAATGAACGTTTTGACTCCAAATACTATGGGAACATACCATGTATCCAAATTTCCATGGTTCAGATTCTGTACGCGGAATTTAGTAACAATACCTATGTATTTACATGACCTTTCTTCACAGGAACTGCATATACTTTATCAAACATCACTTTTGTCATCCATCTGTAATTGAACTTCCATTGCTCTATCCATATCACCCATAGCATTTGTACCAATATGCATGAGTTCCATAATCATCATATTATCACAATGTTGACATCTTTATCAAGTAGGTTCTCATCAAGGACAACACATTAGCCATAATGCCACCAATCTCCCCCTTTGGACTTTATGGAAACCACTTTGGTGTTTGGACACCACTTGTAAACACCAAGAATTATTTCCAAACACCCCTCTCCACACACCAAGTCTTCTCCCCCACTTTGACATTAAGGGTAAAGGGCCGAATCGGGCTAAATGAAGTACTTCCCTTGTAGTGTTGATCGTTGAAGTTATGATATGTTGATATGAATCCTAAAATATTCATACTAACCATGATCCCCCTAAGCATACATTGGACCTTCTGAATATATGCAACATAGTACAAGACTTGAAATATATGACCTTTCCTATGACCTATGACTCTATGCTCCCATGATTACATCAATCACCCAACATATTGGGTTTACATATTGGATCCAAATTTTACATCAATGTTCCAAAATAATGGGATTACATACATCAATAGGACATACATGACTAAATTTTACAATGATACAACATGGGCCTTTTCATGACCTTTACATCAAGAGACATATGAGACACTTATAACCAAAAATAGGGACTTCAAAAATGAAGCAATAAGATCATGATATTCATCAGCAACCACCATACACCATATAGAAATCTGCAACATAATCATCTGATAACACCAACATAAATGTCATAATGCCAACAACATGAATATCCTCATCATCAAGAAATAATCTAAGGTATGATAGTGCAGCATCAATATCTCCAATATCATCATGTGCATTAAGTAGTATCATCAATCAATAATATAACTGTAGCATAAGAAACCCAAGCACTTTGACATAATGATAGTAGTATATGTATATCTTCTCATCAATAAAAGATGCCAACAAACAGGTAACTCATCATAAACACCATCATGTAAGAAGAAGTGATTAAGAAACCATAATGCTGACAATGCACTATTAGAAGCATAACAAATTCTCCCCTTGAACATGTGCCAAATTATCACCATCAACTTTGATCACATCCATCTCATTAATAAGAAAATGCATCAAAGAACCATTTCAACAACAACAACTCATAACCTTATCATGAATCAATCATCATTTCTAAGCGACATAAGTGCAGTGTTAACAGTCTGCAAAAAGTCATTATCAGAGCCAAAAATAACTAATGGAGGCATATGAGAAGCTCTCCCTAAATCTGTGTCACTCATTTTTCATCACAGAGAGGCATACACGAGTGTTTAAGTCAATAAACACGTATACATGCGACTGTCCTCCAATAGAAACATGTATAAAATGTAAAAATCCACAACTCCCCTTGAACATGTCATGTCTGCTCTTGTTCATTGTTACTTCATCAGATGCAATGCTAGTAACATAAACATTACCAAAAGAATATAAAAAACAACACGGGGAATCAACATCAAGATACACATGCATAACTCCTCCTGAGACCATGCATCACTAATTCTATGGACATGATAATCATCACATGTTATCCATGAGGTTATGATCCTCACATTCACTTCTACAGACACTGTTAGAAGAATGCATAAGAAAAATAGACTACAGTTGGGACCATTTTCTTTTACTCTGAATCTCGAGAAGAGGAACTATTCCTCTTATTTATGCCTGAATTATTCTTCACTAGCACATATATTTTGTCTACATTTTTGAATTCTCTTACTATATCCTTTCTAGTCTCTTCTTCTATAACTTTGCATTTAGTTGATGTAAACACAATTATGTGTCCTTTATCATCTATTTCAACTACACTTAGAATATTTTTCTTTATCCCTTGAACTAATAATGCATCAAATGATTTTGTATACTTATAAATTTTAGCTCTACCTTTTCCTAGAACTTTTGTTGGAGCACTATTTCCAAGAATAAGCTTACCATCTTTGTTTTTCTTGAGAGACTCAA
Organism: Pinus taeda; assembly: GCA_000404065.3. Taxonomy (NCBI): domain Eukaryota; kingdom Viridiplantae; phylum Streptophyta; class Pinopsida; order Pinales; family Pinaceae; genus Pinus; species Pinus taeda. The sequence continues at coordinate 59,809 of APFE030925918.1, read as the reverse complement.
ACTTGTTCTTATCTCTAGACATGTGAAGAGAGCATCTGTTGTCTATGTAACATTCATCTTCATCTTCAAACGAGCATAGAGAAAGGCCACACTTGATGTGTTCTTCTTTCTTTTGCTTAATATGAGAATTGTAAGTGGATCCATCTTTCTCAGGTATTTTAGTCACAATATTCTTGTTTGGTTGCTTGCTTTGGAGAAAATCAACTTCTTGTGTGTGTGGATCCATTAACTTATTTATGCAGTCTTTTGCTGCATGCCCAAACTTGTTACAAGTATAACATCTTACATGAACAGAAAAGGGAACATCATAATATTCTGTTTCACATTTATTTTATTGCAATCAATAGCTTTGTGACCAAATATATTGCATGCAAAACAAAAACCCAAAAAGAAACTTGAGTACCTGGGAGTTGATAATCTTCTTGTGAAGTGGCTATTTGCTTGAGATCAAAACAATCTACTTCTGTAATTGGCTACATTACCTCCATAGTTATGACATATAAAACATTCAACATCATTGATCAAAGGAGAGAATTGATTAATTCTTATATTATTGGGATCAAATGATTTCCTTTGAAAATTTATTTTCCTTGGATGTTGATCTGGTTGTCTTCCTATCTCTTTTTTTTTTTTTTTAACAAAGTCAGTTACTAGATTTCTATTCCAAAAAAAGAAAATGAGGGAGACATGCTCCCGTTACATCAAGCCAAAATGGGTGAATGCATCATGGAAGAGAAACAAAGGGCCAACAATCCTTATCTTCCAAGCTCTTCCCCTTTGTTTCTGAGATTACTAATTGCACTATCCTTATAAATACTTACATACTGATTCAACAACAATTTACACCTACATCACATAAAGAGCTAGTAGTGGAAAGACGTAAAAGTACTGAGATGATTGAGGAATTTATAATTAATTTTTGTTGACTAAGGGTTCCTAATGGGGCTGAGGCCAATTCTTTCTGCTCTGAACATTGGATTTTTCTCCCATCTGACTAATAAGTAAGCTCTTCAGATAATTGATCATTTCCTCCAAATCCTGCATTTGTGTTTTAGCGCAGAAATTTCTTTGCTCTATTCTTCTATTTGTCTCTTTAAAAAGGAATTCTCATATTTTTCCTAATATCTGTAGTCTTTGACCATTTCTTTGGCCTGCTCAATCATGAATTTGTTCGCTCGACAAACTGCACAGTTTTCTCACTTTAGTACATTTGTAAGCAGATTCCAGTCCATATTTCCTAGAGGGAGAGGGTGATCGATCCAACAGATCAGAGTTGGGGAAATAGGAAACAAAGAGAAGAGACAAAAGAAATCACTAGATTGTCTTGCGAAGACCCACAACTGCCAGAAGGGAGATTGAGCATCGAAAGAAGAAGCAGCAAGAGCTATGTGAAAGCAGAAGAAACTGGGAGGCGGGGGCCACCAGAGCTGTACGATTGAGGGGGCAACATGAGATGCGCGAGGGTGGGGGCAACAGGAGCTGCGTGGTGGTGGGCACACTAGAGCTGCGCGAAGGCAAAAATATTGTAGACGCCTCTAGAGCTACGCGAATGCGGGGGCCACTAGAGCAGCGTGGAGGAAAACAGAACTAGGAAATAACCGCTAGAGATGCGTGAAGTAATGAGGCAAGGTGAAATCAGAGTAGATAAGCTCAGTTCCCAAAGGGGCATAACTACCACTACTTGAAAAGAGATGACTACTAATGAGACTGAGGGGAAGGAGAGGGAGGGCGAAGATGAAATAGATAAAATAAGATGAACAGAGGGGGAGAATATATAGTCGCACAGCTTGCCTCCTCAGGGAAGAGAACATATGCATTTCATAGGAAGCTTGAGTAGCTACCGATCGCTTGTTAGCTGAAGACTATCTATTGTATCTGTTCTTGGGGATTTCCTTGGATTTCTTGATCTTCTGATATCTATTTATTTGAGCTAAAGTGACTATTTCCCACCTTGATGTTATCTCTTTGATTGCTATTCTCTACACGTTGTGGTGAGAGTTCCTATGGAATCGGCTTCTAAGAAATCACATTATCAATTCTAGATTCTCCCATAGGACCGTTGAAAGCCAAATTTGCCTGCATGTCAGCGGTACAATTATTTTCTCTAAGAATATGCTTGAAGGTGAATTCACCTAGAAACAAGAAGTTTTTTCCCACCCTTTTTGATATTTGTCTCAGGGCCTTTTTCTTGGGGCTTCTTCTTTCCACCATCGATTGGATTATTATTAAAGAGTCCTCCGTTATGACCAGATTCTTCATTCTGTGTTCCCTTAATATTTCTATTCCAAACCAGAGGCCATATGCTTCTGCCATGTTGTTGGATAGTTCTCCTAATCCCCATTCAAAAGTAATAGGATTTTTCCCTCCTAGGTAAAAAAGTACACCTCTTGCTCTAGCCTTTCCTGGGTTGGAATTTGAAGCACCATCAAATAGTAAGCAGGGTCTATTTAAATTTTCTATCCATGTTTTGAAATCCTCTTATTTCATTCTTATTTTCCAATTTTGCATATTATTAGGAGATTTGTTAATGTGCATTTTTTGTTTCTTGCTCATTGCGAATTCATCCTAGACTCTTTCCTCATGTTGCAGATGTTGGAAATCTATTGCTTTAACTCCTTTAGAGTTGATGAACTTAGATGACATGCTCCAAGTTTTGGCTAGGACTGTTCTCGTATTTGGAGTGCGATCTTTAAAGATCCTCTAATTTCTTGCTATCCAAATTCCCCAACACATAAATGAGGGCAAACTCAGCCAATATCTTTTTATTGTCTCTTCGTTTTTGAAGGAATATGGATATATTTTCCCTTAGGTTGATAGAAGTTCATGATAAGGTAGCGAATGTTGAATGCTAACCTCCAAGGGGCTAACAAGCCCTTTCCAGAAGTCCTTAGCAAAGGGGCATTCTGCAAAGATATGTTGAATATTTTATTCACTTCCTTGACACATAACACAATGCGATGGACCTTCACATCCTTTCTTTTTAATATTATCAGCTGCCAATATTTTGCCTTGGAGCAACGTCCACATGAAAACTTTGATTTTTGGCATTGTTTCGATTTTCCATGCCACCCTCTAGTAATCCTAGTCTCAATTTTCATGCTGATGTAAAGTGGGATATATGGATTTGACTGAAAAATATCCTCCATCAGGATCCCAACGAAGGGAATCTTTTGAATTTATAATTAGTGGAGCTACCCCCTTAAGATGTTAGATTAGGGACTTCCATTGAGGGACAAGGCCATGAGGGAGGATGGGGATCCTCCAATCTCCCCATTCTCCATCTCTCTAAAGAGATATATCATCCAGTGTAGTGATTCCTTTTGTTTTCATCCATCTTCTCAGATCCTGAAGATTTTCTTGGCAGGTTATGGGCTAATTTCCCATTATTCTATCCTTCCATATTTTTATGGATTTACCATTACCAGGTATCTTAGATGAGTTTTCTTTGATGAGGGAAACTATTTTTTTAATCACATTCCAGACCCAGGAGTAGAGCCTGGTGGGATAAAATTTTCTCAATAAGAGGATTCTATTGTGGTTCATGTATTTTGCTTCTAGGATTTGCTTCCACCAGCTGCTTTCTCCTGTTATAAATCTCCATGATATTTTTTCTCCTAGAGCCAAGTTCATTATTCCTGGTAGTCTTATTGCCAACACACATTTCTCATAAAGTTGAGTTACTTCATCCCATTTCACAAGGTTGTGCTTCTTTGTCTCAACTTTACCTCCTTACCATAGGAACCCCCTGATTACTAGGTCAATTTGTTTGTGTATACTTGCCAAGGATAGTATTGCAACATACTGATAGATTGACATAGCTGTGAGTAGGGCCTTTATTAATACCACCCTTCCTGCCATATTGAGCCAGATCATGCCCTAATTCTACACTTTTTGTTTCATTTTCTCAATGTAATTACTCCATATGTCAAACTTCAAATTTTCTTTTGAGATTGAGAGTCCAAGATATTGGAAGTGGCTCCACATTTCTTGAAATGGAATTTCCAAAATTTTTGATATTTTTTGGAGTGTGCGAGATGGAGTGTTCCATCCAAAGATTCTGCATTTCAGATTATTTAGAAGCCCTCTAGAGGCTTCCAAAAAACTGTTTAGTACCTTTTTTATTCTTCTTTCCATTATGTAGGAGGCCCCTCCCATAATCAAATTTTCATCTGCAAATAGGGAGTGGTTTATGATTTTTACTTCAAGAGAGATTGAGAATCCCGTGATAGTCCTATCTTGTCTGCATTTCTCAAGGCTTCTGCTCAATAAGTCCACCATTATAATATATAAGAAAGGAGAGAGAGGACAACCTTGGCAAAGCTTCCTTGAACTCTGAAAATATTCACTTAGTCTTCCATTGACCAATGGTGCAATCCAAGGACCCACAACACATGCTTTATTATATCTATTTCCTTTTTTGAGAAACCAAATCTCTGTAGGACAGCCCCAAGAAAACCCAGGTTGACCCTATCAAATGCATTAGCCATGTCAAGCTTGACAATCCTTCCTTTTTCTTTTTTCATTAGGCTAGAGTGCAAATATTCCTACACCATTAGAATGTTGTCTAGAATTTGTCTTTTTGGGACAAATCCTCCTTGGTTTTCTAATATTATTTCTGGAAGAAGTACTTTGATCCTGTTTACAAAATTTTTTTGTTGTGATTTTGTAGGAGGAGTTACACAGAGAAAAAGGCCTGAATCTATTAAACGATTTAGCATTTGACTCTTTTGGAACAAGGGAAACGAAGGAAGAGTTTGTGAATCCTCCAACCTTGGATTTCCAAAAAACATTTCTTATCATTCTTATCGAATCCTTTTTAATAATGGTCCAATTGTTTTTATAGAAGGAAATAGGGAACCCATCCGGGCCAGGAGCCTTATCCAGATGCAAATCCCAAACAAGATCTGCTACTTCCTTTTCTTCAACTGTTCTTGTTAGTTCATTATTTTTTGCTTCACTGATTTTCCTAGATATATGCTGAAGATATTCTTCTTACTCATTATTTGATGCTGGGGATGATAATAGATTTTTATAGTATCTGTAAGCCTCCTTCTTTATTTCCTCGAATTTTGACTTATTTGCCTTCATTATCTTTTATGCTATCTATTTGATTTTGATTTCTTCTTATCCTAGTCACATTATGGAAGAAAGCTATGTTCTTGTCCCCTGCTTTGAGCCATAGACTTCGCAATTTTAGCCGCCACTCTTCTTCTTCCTTTTTGTTTTGTCTATACATCTCACAATATTAATTTTTTTCCTACCATATGATCTCCTTTTCCTCTTGCTACTCCTTTTCCACTTGGATTCTATCTATTTTTTCTGCTATTTCTAACTCTCTTTTTTGTGTTTCTAGATGGTTAATCCTTGCCTAATGTTTTAGCTCTCTCCTTAGGGCTTTTAATTTAGTTTCCCATACATAGTTAGGAGATCTAGTAATTGGTGTTGTCCAAACTTCAGTTATGCTTTTTTGGACTTCTTCTCTGTCATTCCATGTGGAGCTAAATCTGAAAGGAACTGGGCCAAGGTTTTCTAACTTCCCAAGGATGAGAGCCACCAGTTTGTGATCTGATGCTATATTGTGGATGATTTTGGATTTAATTTCACTGAACGCATTGGAAACTTTATCTTGTATTAGAAGTATATCCAGTCTTTCCTTTGTGTTATTTTTCCCAATTCTTTTTTTGTTCCATGTGTACTTTCCATTGCTAGGAGCCATGTCCATTAATTTGCATGCTTCAATAATAGATTCAAACATTTCCCTATAAGGGTCAACATTGTATTTCCCCCAAATGTTTCCTCTGTGCTCAATACCAAATTGAGATCTCCTCCTATGATTATGCCTATGTTTTGGTCCTGCATAAGATAATTTTTTAGGCTGGACCAACAGACTTCCTTGTCCCTGTAATGGTTTGGGGCATAAATATTTATAATGCAATACTTTTCTTTTGTTTTTTTGTTTTTCAATTCTGTTTTTTTCCAGTGCAACTCCTTTTTTTGCTGAATGAGCTCCCAATTTTCGGTTTTCCATAGTGTGCATATTCCTCCTAAGGCTCCAGTTGCTGGGACTGAAGTTCCTTGATAATTTTTGGTTTTTTGTATCATTGTTTCCATTTCATTTTCATTTGTCTTTGTCTCTTGAAGCATATGGATATTAGTTTCTTGGAAGTTATGATATTTTTCATTAACTTAATTTTTGGCATACTTCCCATTCCTCTGTAGTTCTAGGAGACTATAATCATTATCACTTGATGTTAAGGGTTGAGGGACCTTTCCCTTTGTTAGGGTGGGCGATTTTCACCTTAATTTTTTCTAGGAAAGTGGCGAGAGGTTGTTGGGTGCTCAGAGCCATTTCCTTTGCCAAAAATTCATCTCTAATTTCTCTATTAGTTTTTCTGCCTGGCCTTTTAGGGTGGTCGAGAGAGGAGAGGAGCTCTTTAGAGAGGGTACAAGTGGTTATGTAGTTAAAGGAGGAGGGGAGAGGTATTTGGGAGGGGATATACGAGGTAGGGGAGGGATTAGAGGGGAAGGAAGAAGAGGGGGGAGGAAGAGGGAGGGAGGGGAGATCAGGGTCTGCAAGGGAGCCAAAGGGATTAGAGACCAATAGATATGATAAGGGGGGAGGGATAGAAGATGATGGGAGGGGGGGATTTTTTATGATAATAGGCTGGAAGGGAAGGATGTAGGGGAGGGGGGAGGGGGAGGGAAGAGGAAGGGGGGGAATGTAGCTAAAGAGGGAGGAAGATTAGAAATAGTAGAGGTTTTGGGTTTGGTTGTTGACTTTTTCTTCTTGACCTTCTCCCATTTTGGTTCATGATTTTCTACTTCTTCTGTTTCCTAATTTTTAGTACATCTATTTGTAAAATGACCATTTTCATGACATACCTTAAATTTGAATGGAATTTGTTTGTAGTATAGCTATTGGATGTGAACCCAGTTATCCACTTTGATCTTGACTACTTCCAGAAGTCCCTTCCTCAGATCTACTTCTACACATATTCTCGCGCAGGCATGCATATTTTCCTTTGGCTCACCATTGTCAATATATTTCCCCACAACATTCCCTATTGCTTTAACAAATTCATATCCCCAACAATGAAAAGGAATATGGGGAAGCCTCGCCCATATTGGCACTGCATTTGGCAAATCCAACTCTAGATCGAAGTCTCGAGTCCACCTGTTTAGATAAATCCCTCTTGAATCCATGAAATATGGCCCATTTCTGAAGATTAAGTCTCTTTCCTCTTTCGTTTCAAAGTGGAAGGTAAAGAATCCTCTTCCGCAAAATCCGATGGAGATTTTTCCCATGATAGATGAGGCCCAATTTATTTCTACCCATTTGAGGACCGAATAGGGAGAGGGCTAGAGACTAGTGAACTGACCCACTAGACCTCGCTTAGAAAGAGACAGAGCTGTAGGGCGAGGAAGAGCAGGAGGAAGGATTATTTTGGGAATTTCATCAATCTTCTTAACAAAATTTGATATGGACGGTCTGGGACGAGACGATCCCAAGGAGGATAGCAGTGAGGGAAATGCTTCCATATTTTCTCCCAACTAAGCTACTGAAGTTCCGACAGATGAGACATGGATTGATGCACCCTTAGGAGGAGGCTCCACATGATCCACCACGTACCAGGTGAGGGCAGAAAGCCCTAGGAGCCAAAGGAAGAGGTCACTCATAGAGTTTGAATTAGTCTAGGTAGGAGCATAGAGCATGCCTTAGCTTGTCTTCCTATCTCTTTACCAGGTCTTCCAAAGTTTGTTTTCTTAACCTCATGATTGCTGGAAAACGCTTGTGAGCTAAATTCTCATTTTACAGTTTCATGAAAATCAAGACAAAATTTAACAGAGGCATACCTTTGATAACTAAGAATGTTATCCAAAATCTTAATACTATCTTGAAATATCAAATGTCTATCTTTTTCTTGTAATTTACCTTTTAGAATGCTTACCTCAATGTCTAGTCTTTGGTAATGTTCTTCCTTTTCCAGATACTGCTTTATCATTCCTTCTTCAAACTTTCTTCCTTCTTCCAATTACTCTTTTAATTTTGAAAATTTCTTCCTTCGACCCATTCTCTTGTTCTTCAAATACTTGAAGTAGCCCTGATCCAGGAAGATCTCGTTAGTTCATCGCCATGATCATTCTGTCATCATCAGTGATGCGTGGGTCAGCGACGTGGTCATTAGGTTTGATGTCACATAGTGACAATTTGTGTAAAGGGTTAGGGTAATATGATGTTTCAAGTTGGGGAAACTTGTATTCAAACATTGTATTTAAAAAAAAAGACCTAAGTCTCAAACCTAAACCCTAATCTCATTCCTAAACCTATTAAACCTACATTGTTATACATTAAAAAAACCATATTCCTAAGTTTTCAACCCTTGGGCTATTACATTGAAACCATTACATAAAACCTAAGTCAAAAACTCCTCTCAGCCTTTATACATAAAACATTACAGACACTCCTAAACCGCTAGTTTGACCGCGCAGAGTCTCTAACCATACCAAGTTCATGTGACTGGATGAGCCCGTCAGAGTTATGTTAACCGTGGCTTGGAGTTAACCACAACGGGGAAGTTAATGATGACAGTAGGCATGTGAATGAGTTTTAGGTTACAGTCTTGACCGGGGTTAGTAGTTGGAGTTCGAGCCGGAATCGCCAGGGTAAGACTATCAGTTAAGCCATGCTCACATGGATGACCGTAACCGTCAGATGGATAAACTACCAGGTGTCTAACAATGGTTAGACTGCCTTGTTCACATGCGGGCGGTCAACCTCCTCCACTCGGTCAAAAAGCCGCCAACAGGTTCAACTTTATTATATGGTTTTAAAATGGGTTTTTGTTACAAATTTGTTTTAACATTAATTCAAGGACCGTGAAGGTTATCCTAGGTGGAAAATAGTGACAAGACCAAAACCCAAACAACCCTAGATTGCAGCTCGTTCATCCCGAATTCAACCTGAGGAGGTTTGAGTGTACTTGCAGGCTTTTAAAAAGGCAATTTGCTCATTGAAGTGCATTAGAGTGGTTTTGAAGTTTTGTATGCAGATTCTAGAGGTTAGAGGCTATTTTTGTTTTCAGTGTAACAGGAGCATCAGGAGTCGGAATTGGGAACCATGATAGGCATTGGAAAGTTGGTTCAGAGAAATTTCTCATGACAATGACTAGAAGTATAGAAATTCCCACCTGTAGATCACCTGATAATGCAATATACTAAAGAAAAATACTTGATCTACTTCTACAACCAACTTAGCGGAAGCTTAATCGAACATGAGAAACATCAATAAGAACACATATAACTGATCTGGAGAAATCAATCACACGTAACACAAAAGAATTTACCTGGGGAAAGCCTTAGCCTAAAACCCCAAATATGTATTATCATACAAGTGGAAATATAGCCAGTATTACAAAAAGAATCAGCTCAAAAGCTTTCTTATTATCTTTGCAATACCTCTGCTACTCATAAACAATCAAAGACCTCTATCTAACCTCTGGTCTACCCTCCAAGCCTCCTATTTCTTTGCGCAATTTTGATTGGGGTCTAGTGCAGCCACTTGTGTGAATTGGCCTCTTCACACACTCACTAACCTCTGATCCAACTACGCAATCCTGAAGGAGATAAATCCTTCTCCATGGATGAGCTTCCTTTATAGGAAAAATCCATCCAACTGATAGTACACTGTCCCTCCTATGATCTCAACTGGGTCTCTATCTGAACTAACATGCATGAGTTATTCATGAGAGAATATTCAATTATCTGAAGAACAGTAGTTACATGCATGCAAGCATTAACTAACGAACTCACATTAATTTAAGCAAATTGTTTAAATCAATCTAACTAGACTTGACTCAGTTAATAGAGCCAACTAATTACAACTCAAATTATAACTCATCCTTATCTCTTTAACTCATGGATAAATTCCTCAATTAATAGAGAAAGTGTTGTATGTCCTCACATAGACTTCATGTTTGATTTTTCACAACTAATTAACTCATGGTGAATTAATTAATTTATTTTCAAACAACTGGTAAGTTCAAATTCGAATTTTTACTTTCTATTTTAGTCCAGGGACTGACTAAAATAGGAATCCATCCTGAACTGCTAAAAATAGAATGTTATTTTTAGCACTTCCATTTTTCTTTCCCTATTGATCAATCTAGCATTGATACCCAAACTGCTATTTATAGTAGTGCTATTTTTAGCACTTCTATTTTTAGCATTTCTTGTTACTATTTTGAACACTCCCTCTCAACAAGAAAGGAATTCAACTCAAACCCGATCCTGTACCTCTGGAATGTTATGCATGCAACACTTCTACCAAGTGTGGTTGCTCCAGCAACTCTCGGAACAAAAAAAACTCCCCACTGACCTCTTTGTTGGGCTAGAAACATACTCTGATGCTGAAGCTCTACCTGCGGCTGACAAGTGCTCCCTCTCTGACCTCTGAGCTACTGCAACACTCCATGCATCTTGTAGTGTTGCACACCTCTCTGTGTCATCCTACACTAGTGCAACACTCCTGTGCCTCTCGCATTGTTGTAGCCTTCTAGCTCTACGCAGTCCTAGGACTCCTGAACTTTAGCTCTCTCTGCTGCTCCATCCACATTTGTCTCTACCAATCAGTCAGTCCTACTACTCCTCATTAGGGCTCCTATAGAAAATTTGAATCAAAGAGGTTGGGTACCTCAAGGATCCTACCCCTCCTCCTTGGGATGATCACTCCACATCGCCCCACCTCCTACCTGGAGGTATGGCTACATGTGATCCCTCTACCCACCTGGCTTGAATTTTCCCCCTACTGAGGTATCTGCATGAGTATATGTCTCTACACGATCTCCTCTCAGCTTCTCTAGTTGTGGCTGCTCCACAACCTCCTGAAGTTGCTTCACCAATCATGGCTCCTCCACAATCATCTGAGACTTCTTTTGGCACTGCATGTTGAGAGGTAATTTACTCTCCCCCTCAACCGCCAAGTATCTAACTTTTGCCTTGCTCTTCAAGGCTTTGCATGCATCTTGTACCTCAAGTGCATACAGGTTCTTGGCTAGCACACCAATTTGTTTCATCTTTCCCGCTATTACGAAATTTCCTAGAAAAGAGCTGATTTTAAATCAGCGATAACTCCCTCATCCAAACTCTGATTTAGCCGATTTTTTTTTGAATTTGGGTCCTTTTCTACAAGGAATTCAAATATTCTATTTGTTTCTAAAAACTTTGTACAAAAATTTTCAGAAATGCTCTGCAAACTCTCGGCCCAAAACTCAAAAATTTGAAATCTACTCTCAGTATACTGTTCTTCGCTTTGATCACCTTTGATCCGATACCATGTACTATTTTTCTACAAATCAGCTGGCTCCGATACCATGTAGAAATTCCCACTTGTAGATCACCTGATAATGCAATATACTAAAGCAAAATACTTGATCTACTTCTACAACGAATTTAGCGGAAGCTTAATCGAACATGAGCAACATCAATAAGAACACATATAACTGATATGGAGAAATCAATCGCACATAACACAGAAGAATTTACCCAGGGACAGCCTCAGCCTATAACCCCAACTCTGTATTATCATACAAGTGGAAATATAGCCAATATTACAAAAAGAATCAGCTCAAAAGCTATGTTGTTCTCTCTACAATACCTCTGCTGCTCATAGACACTCAAAGGCCTTTATCTAACCTTTGGTCTACCGTCCAAGCCTCCTATTTCTTTGCATAATTTTGATTGGGGTCCAGTGCAGCCACTTGTGTGAATTGGCTTCTTCACACACTCACTAACCTCTGATCCAACTATGCAATCCCGAAGGAGATAATTCCTTCTCCATGGATGAGCTTCCTTTATAGGAAAAATCCATCCAACTAATAGTACACTATCCCTCCTCTGATCTCAACTGGGTCTCTATCTGAACTGACATGCATGAGTTATTCATGAGAGAATATTCAGTTATTTGAAGAACAGTAGTTACATGCATGCAAGAATTAACTAATTGAACTCACATTAATTTAAACAAACTGTTTAAATCAATCTAATTGGACTTGAATCAGTTAACTAAGCCAACTAATTACAACTCAAATTAGAACTCATCCTTATCTCTTTAACTCATGGATAAATTCCTTAATTAATAGAGAAACTGTTGCATGTCCTCACATAGACTTTATGTTTGATTTTTCACAACTAATTAACTCATAGTGAATTAATTAATTTATTTTCAAATAACTGTTAAGTTCAAATTCGAACTTTTACTTTCTATTTTATTCCAGGGACTGACTAAAATAGGAATCCATCCTTAACTGCTAAAAATAGAATCCTATTTTAGCACTTCCATTTTTCATTCCCTGTTTCTCAATCCAACACTGATACCCAAACTTCTATTTATAGCAATGCTATTTTTAGCACTGCCATTTTTAGCATTTTCAACAAGAAGTGCCTGCATGCATATTTAGTTCGGTCAAATTGCCATGTAATTGACCTCCTTGGTTTCAATCCTAATAAAGCGGTCGCCCATCTTGAAAGTAGACTCAAAGATGTAGTCCATCAGGGACGAACTTCGTAATCAATTTTGTTGTCTGGTATCGCTGTGTATTTGCTGTTTTCATTACTGTTTTGCATCTTACTTATGTTTTATCAGCGGTCGTAAATTCTTTCTTCTCAAGCAATTCTCTCTATTTCCACACTTATAGTTAACATTCAATTCATTAATGGCATAATCAATTCTACATCAGTTTTAACTTATGATCATTTCAGATCAAGCCCTTCATTTCACTTGTTTTACTTTTCAAGATTTGATCATAGAGAAACAATCTCAAGTTCAAGTCCTTCACAATATTGTTTAGATTCAATTGTAGTATTTACCGATTTAACATGATCCCTATTCTCATATGTGTGCAACTTATTCTTAAGATTGTTAATCCTTTTCAAAGAAAAAATAAGCTTTCTTATAAGATTCAGTTCTTTCTCTAACCTGTATTCTTCTAAATCAGTAACTCCATCTAACATATCATACTCATTTTTTAACACATCATTATTTACTTTAGAAACATGATTACCTATTGTTTACCTGATGAGCAATGTTCCTTTATATGATTTCCTTCTCCTTTCTGAATGACCTGCAAATTATCCCATACTTCCTTTGTGGTTTCATAATGCATGACTTTCTCTAATACTGAATCAGGTAAGCTACAAAAGATTACATTTATTGCATGTCTGTTCTTTTGCAATTCTTCACCTGATGGGGAAATTTTAGTGCAACCATTACATACTAAATGCAAAACATTAGATCCAATATCCATTAGCTTAGACTTCATGTTTTCATTCCATTTTTGATAGATAACATCATTAAGCATGAGCATACCTTTATTATCCATTATTCTTGACTTGCTTTGTTTCGTTGTTGATTTTCATAGATTTGTGAATGCAGATATTGCCATGACATCAAATAAATCACTTTCTCTACTTTCATGGGTTGATCTCTTATTTTGTGCTACCTTTTTCTTGTGCTTCTTTCCCATTACTTCTAATCCACTCTCAAGCAGTTAGGCTTCTACTAGAGTGACATGGTCTAATACCAATTGTTAGGAAAAATAATTGTGGGGGGGGGGGGTGTGAATTAATATTTTTAATTCACTTTAAACTTTCATTTTCATATTCAAAATTATGTGCGCTATTGTTATTCATGCAACCACTGTATGTACGCGACTTTAATGAATGCAAACAATGTATATCCAGTTTACTTAATGTGTCATATCTTTCATTAGTGAGTTAACTTAACCATTGCATTATTATTTCATTAACCATCCAATATGTAGTAAAGAACAGATAAATCACAACACATAAGAAACACACATAGAACACCAGGATTTTAGGTGGAAACCTAATGTGGGAGGAAACCACTGTTGTTGTCGTATTTGTCTTCTTCTTTTACTATAAAGAAAAATTTCATTACATCTTGTACTAGCATAGACTTTTACCAGCATGCAGGCAACCACCTGCATAAGGCTAGAACCTTAACTCATTCTCCAACACCCACTGGAAGGGAGCTATAACCCCATGAACTTGTTTATGTACTCCTAATAGAAGGGAGCACCTACCCCCTGATCAAATTTACCAACTACCATTAGAAGGAAGCTATGACTCCCTTACTGTTAGATCTAATCCTTAGCACCCTTTGTGGACCATGTTTCATAATATGCTAGACTGGATCCACCTATATCAATCAAATGTCAAAACCTGTAGGCCACCTTTCATCATATTTTCACACTGGATCCACACCCAACATTATGCCCAACACCAAACTAAATATTGAATCTGAAATACAATCACTGAACCAACTAAATCATTGTAACATCCACAAACCAATCGCTCAAATGAATCTCAACCAACTATTGCAACCAGATCAAACCAATCCATAAAATATATAAATCATCCAGATCAAGAGATCATTGACAGACAACAACAAATACAACAAAACTCATCAACTGTCATAATCAAGTAGCACTGTAAACCTTGACCATATCTAACTCAGAATATATACATGATTTTTATTAGGAAGACCTACATATATACACTCTTATCATGTGCAATACCCACGTACAGATCTCACCATACCAAAAAACATATCTTAGAATATATACGCGACTCAACAGAAATAGATCCACATATGTACATGACCATTTAGAAGCAAACCCATGTACAGATCTTAAATCAATGAAACATACCTATTGCAACCACAACTCACATGCCACAACCTTCACTATCACACATTCATATCATAACATCATTACAACTACATATATATCATTGTTAGCTACAAGCGTAAACAGATCAGTCAACTGTATTCATTAATCTTCACTATACTTTTAGATCTATTAGATCTTAGCCATATCCTTGCTCTTTGGTGCACTCTTGTTCTAGATCAAATCACATATGAATAACCCATTACTTGCACACATAACACTTTGATCTCCATCTCCTTCTATAGCTTTTTCCTTAGCCAATACCTTAGGTAAATACTTTGGTAATGTCGTTAGTATTTGTTGATGGGATCAAATGAATGTTGTTGCTCCAATTTTTATGGGAAAATACCATGGTATCCATATTTCCATGGTTCAGATTCAGTATGTACGTAACCTTTCTTCACAATAACCACATATAATTTCTCAAACTTCACTTTTTCCATCCATCTGTAACTGAGCTGCCATTTCTTTGTCCATATCACCTATAGCATATGTACAAATTTGCATGAGTTCCATAATCATCATATTATCACGATTTTGACGTCTTTATCAAGTAGGTTACCATCAAGGACATCGCATTAGCCACAATGCCAACACAAACCCTTGCCATAAGTTATGGGTTTGCTCGTTTTCCAAAAAGAAGTCGTTTAGTGCCTCAAAAAGGCTCCGAAAGTTCAGGACCCAAAAAGATGCAAAAATAGTAAATTGTGCTACAATTAAGGAAACTGAAAGAAATAATGTTGGCGGTCCAAATGGAATAGGCGTGTGGCCACCAATATCTACCTAGATCATTGACATAGGTTGATCACAATATTCCTGAAGATCCTTGAGATTTTTCTTCATCCATAAAAACTATACAACATGATGTGGCTGTAATATACTCTGCTTCAGTTGTGGCTAGGTAAATTCAAGTTTGCTCCTTTTTGAGCCAAAACACTAAAAAACTACCTAGAAAGAAGGCTCCCCCAATGGTGTTTTTTCTGTCATCAACATTACTATCCCAGTTTACATCTGTATAAAATTTGAGTGACAATTGTGCATCTTTGATACCATGGGCCAAAATCTATGGTTCCTTGCAAGTACCTAAAAATCCTCTTTATTGAATTCACAAGTCTCCTTTGGATTTGACTAAAATATACCTAATACTTCTTGCATAATATATGGTCTTGTGGCTATTAGATAAAGTAAACTACCAATCATAGACCTATACAATTATCTCATCTACCTCTAGAGATTTGTTATCCTTACTAAGTTTACATCTTGCTATCGTAGGTGTGCTTACAGGTGTATGGTTCTCCATGCCAAATTTCCTCAATATTTATTTAAGATATTTAATTTGAGAAATAAAAATTCCTTTTATTGATCAATCAATCTACAGTCTAAGGAAATAGGACAATTCACCTAGCATAGATCTTTCAAATTCCTTGTGCATATTAACTATGAAACTTTTACTTATGAATTAACATCCTTACCAAAAATTATATCATCTACACAAACAAAAATAATAAACAAATTATCGTTCTTAGATTTGATATTAAGGTTTCCTTATTGTCCCTTTATTAAAACCTTATTTCTCTAGTTATTTATCCAACCTTGACTACCAAGCCCTAGGTGCTTATTTTAACCCATAAAGGGATTTGTTTAATTTGAACACATGGTCTTTGTCTTCTGACAGTTGGAATATTTTTGGATGCTCAATATAGACTTCTTCGTAAAGACCTCTATTCAGGAATGCTAATTTGATATCCATATGATAAAATTTAAATTTTCCGAAGCATGCAAAATAAAAAATCATTCTTATGGTTTCAAGCCTAGAAAGGTTTCTTCAAAGTCAACACCCTCTACTTGTGCATGTGATTTACATACTACTCTAGTTTTGTTCCTGACTACCTGTCCATCTTCATTCAACTTATTCCTAAAAACCCACTTAGTTCTAATCACATTCTTGTCCTTGGGTCTTGGCACATTTTCCAATGTCTTATTCTTTTCAATTTGGTCGAGTTCTTCATTCATAGCCTCAATCCAACATTCATCTTAACTAGCTTGAGAAAATTTTTGGCATTCTATCATGGATAACAGGGAAATATTTGCATGGCTTGATATACCTATAATTTTTCTTCTAGTTTGAACTCCTGATTCTTTATTCCCAAGTATTTCACTATTTGGATGATGCTTTTGAAAATTCCTAGATGGACATTTTGGATTTATTGAGTCTATCTCTTCCTTTTCTTCCTCTTCTTGCTCTTCTTAATCCTTTTCTTCTTCCTCTTCTTCTTTTGGGTCTTTATTTTCTTGTAGTTGAGTTTGAGATAATGCTTCATCTATTCTTATATCAATTCTTTCAAATACTTTGCACAATCTTATGTTGTAACATATATAGCCCTTGCTTTTGTATGCATACCCAAGAACAATTTCTTCATCTGTTCTAGAGTCAAATTTTCCTAATTTGTCTTCATGTATCTTTATGTAGCACTTGCTTCCAAATACCTTGAAGTGTTTTATTGTAGTTGATCTACATTTCCATAATTAATAAGATGTATTTGTGTTGTTTATTCTAATTTGTGCTCTATTCAAAATGTTAAAGTTTTTAGATTATTCTATGTTGTATCAATTACTTTAGCCCAATTCAATACATCAATTAGAAATATTTCCAAATAGAATTAATCTTTCCATTCATCAACAATAATTGAATATAGAACAATAAATGAAATGACAAAGGAGACAATCAACACATCAACAAGAGACACCAGATTTGGTCAAAGACCACGGGAAAACCCGACTAGGGGGAAAACCCTTTGAAAAACATTCTTCTATCAGATTGTCATAAAATGTTCAACATAGAGTAAAATGAGCCCAATACAATATCATCCAACAATATTCAGAAATATGTTTCCCGCATCAAAATATATCAAACAATTTTTCTCGTATGCGATCAACTGTGGTCCTTGGTCAAATCTGAGTCAAACTTCTCAGTCGCATTGATGAGGAATTATGCATGCGACTAAAGGTTTCCAGTCGCTCCCTTGAGCCTGTGACTCCTGTGATTATGGTCTAATTTTCCCTATGGAAAGATGACGATTGTAGCCCAAAAGCCTAAAATAGTTGTGAGCCTCAGATCCTGTAATTTCGGACCTTTGTGAACCTTTACCTACCTCAGAACCGTGAAATAAAATCAATGAAGAAGAGAAGAATAATATGATTGGTAATATCCAAATGATCTAGAGGTCACTTTTATTTATAGGTGTCTAGTTTGCTTCAGAGCCGACTTTGTCAAAATGTACATATGTGGGCTTTCCTTCATAAGTACACTTTCCCTTATCTGATTTGAGTGATCTTTAGATCGATTTTGGTCCTATCGAAAACAAGAATTCAATGCAATAATAATATCCATAAAATAAGCTATACAAAGTGGAATTTTATCATAGTTGCATAATTTAACATAAAATATAGATCTTTGTGTAGATTACTTCTACCCAAAATTTATCTAGTGCATTGGCTTCATTGAGCAATGTTCTTGCCATTTCTTGCACTATTGTATGATTTCTTTCGACAACTCCATTTTTCCATGGGGTCATTGCAACATATAGTTGTCTTATAATCTCATTATTTTTACAAATTTTATTAAATTCATTAGAGGTCAACTTACCTCCTATGTCTGATCTCAAACATTTGATTTTCATATCAGTCTCATTTTACTAGAGCCTTAAAGGTTTTAAATATATCAAAAGCCTCATCGTTTTCTTTAAGAAATGTATCTCCTGTCATTCTTGTGTAATCATAAATGAACAACATAAAATATCTCTCACCTTCTAAAGTTTGTGTCCTATTTTGTCCGCAACGATTTGTATGAATGAATTGCAATGGCTTGGATGTGGAGTATTCTTTTGTTTTGAATAAAACCCTAGTTTGATTCCCATGTTGACGTGGCTTACAAGTAGTTTTATATGGTTTTGATAATTTTGTATATCTCTTATTCCTTGTGCTTTCTCATTTTTATTACAATGTTGAAGTTGATGTGACCCATCCTTCTATGCCATAACTAGCTCTCATCCACTTTACCCATTCAACACTTTTCTCCTTTTACTCCATCAAGAATATACACATTGCTCACATTAGAGAAATTTTGAGGTCTAAAATGGGCCTCCTAAGGATATTATAAAATAATATTGGAAACAATAAAATAAAGTTAGATTACATCTTCAAATTTTAGAGGGAAAAAATAAAAAACTAAATTTCCAACTTGTATTTTTAGCTTATCTCCCTACGGTTTTAGTCAAATTTTGAGCGGAAGCACTCGTTGGATGAAAAATTTGATTCATCATCCAAGAAATCCCCATGTTGCATACTTTCGATGGACCATAGTAAACAAAAAATCAGAAATACATGAAAACATGTGATTGCAATCACATTTTTCATGTATTTCTCATTTTCATGTAGAAAGGTCCATCGAAAGTATGCAAAATGGGTACTATTTGGATGATGAATTAAATTTTTCATCCAATGAGTTCTTCCACTCGAAATTTGAGTAAAACTGTAGGGAGATAAGTTGAAAATATGAGTTGAAAAAGTAGTTTTTCTTTCTTCTTTTTTTTTTAATTTTTTACTCCAAAAATGGTGAATCATCCCCCATGGTTGACATCATCAACTTGAATCGTATTGGTTCTGAAAAAGTTGATTTTAGTTGTACATTTTGTTTTGAGGCCCATTTTAGACCTCAAAATTTCTCTAATGAAGTCCTATTTTCCCTTGCTACTTGTTTTTTATTTGTGATTTTCTTATCTCACATCCTTTAGAGTGAAATTTGAGATAATATCCTTGATCACACATTTGAATGACACTTAGGATATTGTGTTTTATAACTTCAACATATAAGACATTTTGAGATTTAGTTTTCCATTGTCAATATTGACTGTGCATTTTCCAATTATCCTTGTTGATGCATTATTTCAAATTATTACTCTACCTCCATCTTATTCTTTTATATTAAGAGATTTACTTTAATCTCATGTCATGTTCCTTGAGAATCCACTATCAACATACCATTTTATTTATTGGTTTTAAGGATAGAGTGTAATAACACATTCCTCCTTCTTCTCTTTCTTCTTTTTCCATACTTTTTATTGTTCCTTATGCTTGATCATGCCTTCTTCCATGTCTTGATTTAGAGGCATGCTTAAGATATTTCTACAATCTTATGCTTTGTACCCATAGTTGTAACACTTATGACATTCAAATTGATATAATAGAGGATCAAATGAGTTATAATTTATAACTACATTTTCATTTAAACTTCTAATATTTCTCTTCACATAATCATTCTTTGAATACTAATTGGATACGTGTGACCAATGGGTGTGACTAATGTTTGGTACACAATCAACTACTTCAACTAAAACTTTAGTGTTCATTAGAAAATATCTTTCCTCCCAAATGTCCAATTCCACTTTCTCTATTTCTTCATGAATTTGTGAAGGGGTATGCTCTTTGTAACAACGATTAAAACTCTTAGCTTTCGTTGTGCATGAGAACCTCCTTGATTTCTAAATTAAGTATTCCCATAGGGACTACATGCTTATTATTGGGGTATAATGAACCAATGCCAACAAATACTTTCCTTTCCCCAATATCTATACGAGAAGAAGTTGAGAGATTTCTAAGTGCTTCAAGTGGGGAGGATATTAGATCACAATAACAAACTAGGTGATGGGAACAAGACTATATGTGCCAGCAAGGAAAGGAGACCCAGAAACCTAGGAAGAAGCCAGAGGATAGGGGATCGAAGGAGTGGCCAGAAGAAAAAAAGAGATACTTAAATAGAAAGCATTTGTAATTACTAGAATAGAGCCAACCATGTAAGACTTAATCAAGCCATCGTGCTACATGATTTTGTCTTCAAAACATTCATAATCACACTATGAAGCTGATCCTCATGCTGAGAGTTGGCACCAAGCACCATGAAGGAATATTTTGACTAGAAAAAATGGTGGTGCATGGAAGGACTAGACTAAAGTGGGTTGAGCAGAGGCATAGTACTGACCAACATTTAGGAATACAATATTAAGAAACAAACCTTGAAATTCCTCATTAATTTGTTCCATATCTCACCACAAAACTCATCACTAAACATTATTTGTTATCAACTTTCATGCAATGGTGCATGCTGACATGAGGCTCAAGAGGGGATGCATTTCCATGTCCTTGACCCTTAAGGCTTTGTGGGATGGTGAAAATACAACCCCCCTACCTGTCGTAATTATACACTTTATTTGGGGAAGAATAATATTTCTAATCCAAGTCCATAGACTCTTGTTTGAGAGGTGAAGTTAGGAGTGAGTGTTAGGAATTGTGAATAATTGAAGTCTAAGACTTACATTCCTCATTGACAAGATAATAAACCATATTATTACCTATGCGACAAATGTGAGAGAAAATTATAACCAAAGTCGAGTGTAGCAGTGTAATAGTGTAGTTATTTGTTCTAGGCTACATTTAAGATGCCAATTGCGTGAAACCTTGTTGTAAGCCATGCCATTAGGATTTTGGAAATCATATTGATTATTAACTAATATTCCCCCTCAACTTGAAGCTTTGAGAAGCCTTGGATTTCAGTAACTCTTTTCCTTCTTCTAAATATTTTATTTCCTCGACTTTGTTACTATTAATTTCCATTGGCATACAAAAAATGAAGTGAATTATCCCATGGTGATTGCAAAAGACTTTTCTATATCCAGTTGAACCAAGATTACATTTGGAAGCATCGTTAAACTTTAAATTAAGGAATTTATTGGGGTAGAGGTGGATGGGGGGGGGGGGGGGGACTCCAAGATCATGGCTAGAGAGGTAGCAAAAATAAACCTATATGAAGATTTTAATGTTTGCGGATAAAGAATTCATCACCATAAACTTGCCAGTCTTGAGTTGACCATCATTGTGCAACCACAAAATCACAAATGTTTTTCATGATGATGTTCCCTTAGGAAATCATGAGGGAGTTCAATATTTTTAAAGATTCAAGAGTTTAATTCTTTCCAATTGCCCCATAGAGGGAGATCGAGGGGGGGCAGATTCTATCAAGAATATAATTCCAATAGATTCACTTTATCTAGAGTTTGATTGTGATGGGAATACTATCCATATTATGTTTAATATGGTGCTATATTTCTAGAGTAGTCTAGATAGATATTGTATAAGAGCAATGATTAAACAAATGCTCCAAATCTTCAACTACATATTTGCATAGGTGATAGATAGATGGTCTAATGAACTTGCATTGTAGGAGAGAATTCGATGTTAGATTTTCCCCTTGAACTAACAATCATAGAAAGAAGAAAACCTTTAGCTATAATTTTTGAGTCCATATGGATTTCTAGATCATTACCTTAGGGTGCTATTGAAAATAAAACGCTATGTTATAGGGCTCCTTGATAGTGAATGTTCCACTGGTTTTATAACCCCATCTAAGCATATTAGACTAATTGAAGACATTGATATAACATTCTTGGAAGTCATGCTAGAAGGATGACCTATCTTCCTCATTTGAATTCATATGCCAATCTTCCTATAATCTTCATTTCCTCCATTCAGCCTAAGAATTAGGATTTATCTAGTAATCACCAACATTGTGGATATCGTTAGCTAACATATGTAATCTAATATATGTTAGTTTCTACCTTCTAGAGAATTTTGGAACTTTCTTCTAGGAGTCTTCCTAGAGTAAGCCAATTGACCATTATGAACTTGTCAGAAGTGATGTTTCTAGATGATATGATTACCCTTCTTGGCTATGTTCCAAGTGGAGGATCCTACTTGGTTATTGACAACTCTTATTAGATTCCTAAAGGATGCATTATTTCTATACTTTATGTGTTTCCATAGGTCTTTTCCCCTTGAATACAACACAACTAGATCTTGGCATCCATAAAAATGCATAAAAGTGATAGAATCCATTAGTACTAGTACCCCTTATTGGTTTACATTTGCATAGTTTTTTAATTTTTTTGTTTAGTTGGTGAGACATGTCTGGGGGGGTTTTACTTTAGATCACTCAGATACACAAAGGCTTGCTAACATGCTTTTTTCCAATTGTGCTACCACCCACAAACTTAGGTTTCCATAGCTTATACCGTGCCACTAGGGTCCATGTTTGTTCTTGATGCCCCACCCCCACCCCCACCCCCACCCCATAAAAATGAGTGTTGGTACTATAGATAAAAATAAGAATGGAAGGAGAAGCCATCATTGTAGATAGATATTTGGATGTTACCTTAACTTCACACCATCAAATGTAAAGTATGATATTAAATCTTATAGAATTATACAATTACAAAAAGCAAAAAAGAAAAGCTACTGAAATGGAAGAATATATGACAAATAAATGTTGATTTGACATGTATAGAGATAAGCATCCAGATTGGCAACGTCTTCAAAACCTTCATCCTCATGAAAATATCCATAAGATCCAATAATTTTAAGAGCACCTTTAGAATATCAAGGAATTCAATGAAGTATATTTCTAGATCAAGGAGTTGGGATGGGAATATTTCAAGGACAAACTCAAATACAAGGAATGTTTTAAGAGTATCAAGAACATGATAAGAGGCAAATATCACTTAAATCAATTTATCTTTGAGATAGATGCAAAATAGAATCACTCATATTAAAAGGCACGAGAATCTTGTTTCACGACAAGTAGAAATAATATATAGAAATTAGAGACTTGAAGAGCATAGACCAAGGGTTCCTCATGTGCCTAATCCATTAAATCAATTTATCTTTGAGATAGACGCAAAATAACATCACTCATATTAAAAGGCATGAGCATCTCGTTTCACGGCAAGTAGAAAGAATATATATAAATTAGAGACTTGAAGAACATACACCTTGAGTTCCTCATGTGCCTAATCCAAATGTAGTCATTTTGGAAGAAGATAACATTTTTTAAGAGAATCAATATTAGTTAGATTCATGATTGATGAAAGATATCAAGAATCCAATATCATAAAATTAACATAGGTTGAAGAAACATACAAACTCTTGCTCAAAATCATTGTGACGAGAAATGAACTTTTGAAGAAGATTAGGATATTTTGATTCAAACAAGAACCCAAGAAAACAAGTTCAATCCCACCAGTCAAGAAGACAAAGGAAAAGTAATTTGTAATACTCTTGAACAAGCTAAGTGGTGATAGACATGTGAACACGTTAATGTAATGATGAAGATGACTTCCAACATAATGGACAAATTCATAAAGCTACAAATCACTCTCCTTTTTCTAAGCTTATTAAAATACCTCAATAATGAGAAAAATTGCTAAATTTCTTGGAGAATATCAATAATTCAAGCTCCAGAATCGAAGCAACTTTGATTGTTAGTGAAAAAAGATCCAAGTACTTTCCAATTACAGTCATAGGAAATGTGCCTCCTTTTTATATTTTTCTTGAAAACAATTACTTTGTTCTACATAATTGCATAATCAATAGTGATGCTACAATGGAATATTTGGGACTTGAACATAAAAAATATTATTAATTTGGTGAAAATATATATGATATCAATTCAAAAAGGTCCTTGCTTATGGTGAGATTAAATACTTTTGTGCATGGATAAGCTCTTATCTGCATATAAATACATTATTCATTGTAATTGTGGTTGATAATATAACTCATGGGGTTATTCTTGGTCATAACTGGTGTTCTATGACAAGAAAATATATCATGAATGATGGGACTTGTATGTTGTTTCCTAATAAATATGGATCTCTTGTTAAAATCCCAAGAGAACAAAGAGATTATGCTTCCTTGGAAAAGAAAGATGTGACCTTGCATAAAGTTGCATAGACTTATGGATAGGAAAATATGTTATTCTTGATGTAGAATATATCAAGAAAAGTGAAGGAGATATTCCCCAAATATTTTGGAAAATTTCGATTGATGGTGCTTGTTCCAACTCTAGAGTTGGAGTTGAGATAATATTTCACTAGCCAAATTCTTAGATTTACCCTCATGCTTTCATATTAGAGTTTCCTTGCAAAATAACGAAGCATAATATAAGGCATAATTCAAGGGTTGGTCCTTGCCACCCAAATACACATCAATGATTTAATTTATAAAGGAGATTCTCAACTAGTCATACATCAAATAAAAAATAAATATAAGATAAAAAGTAATGATTGAAATCATCTGGTATAAGGTTTTAGGGCATTCTCAAAAAATTTAGTTCCTTTAATATAAATTTTGTCCCATGAGAAAAAAATAAAGAGGCTGTTTCCTTGGAAACTTCATCTTCTATCTTAAATTCAAGAGACCACACATCTTAAATCTCTTTTCATTTAGAGACAATCTATTGTGCTCCAATACCTAACAATGGAGACTATTAACAAGTTTTCAAAAATGATGATCATATTAGAGAATTTATTTATGATGAAGGAGAAACATCATCAAAACAACTAGGTCCAAATGACTCCCAAAATGATATCAATTATCAAAATGTAAGCTTGATGAAGGATTTAAAATGGGATTTTATCCCAGAGAAATATGTTAGTATGTAGTATTTATTTACAAGAAATTATCGATTAAAAGATCATAATATGAAAGAAGAATATTCTTGGAGAAAAGTTCAAGATGCTTAGAAGATTAAAATTGGTACATTAGAAAATCCTAAATACTTGAACTTGGGAACAAGTTGCACCAAAAAACAAGTACAACAATACTTTAACTTATTTAAGGAATTCCAAGATATATTTTAATGGATGTATTATGAATTGAAGGAATATGGTAAGTCAATTTTCCAACACATGATACCACTCAAGGAAGGAACTAAACCTTTTAAGCAGAATACCAGAATAATAAATCCAAAATTGAAGCCATTATTCAAGCTTGGACTTGAGAAAATGAAAATGTTGGTATCATTTTTCCAGTAATATATTCTAAATGAATATTTAGTTTGGTAGTAGTAAGAAATAAAAATGGAGAAATTAATCTTTCTGTAGATTTTTATGATCTTAACAAAGCACTTGTAAAATATATTATCCATTACGAAATATGGAAATTTCCTCCAATAAGTTATTGGTTCAACTTTAATGTTAATGCTTGACGGATTTTTTTGGGTATAATCAAGTATTAGTTGCTAAAGGTGATCGATATAATATATCTTTTTGTTACACCATGGGAAACATTTGCATATTCTAAAATGTTGGAGTGGCATTTCAAAGAGCAATGGACTAAGCATTTAAAGACATGATAGGAAAGTTCATGGAAGACTACCAGGGTGATATTACAGTACATTCAAAACTAAGAGAACGACATATTATAAATTTGAGACAAGTTTTCCAAATTTGTAGATCATATGATATATCTCTTAATGCCATAAATTATCTATTTTCTATCTCAAAAGTTAAAATTTTGGGCCATGTTGTCAGTAAACAAGGAATATATACTAACATAGAAAGAGTAAAGGCCTGGAATGATCTACAAGTTCTTGGAAAGGGGTGCAATCATTATTTGGAAAAATAGATATTGTATGAAGATTATAATAGAATACACTTTAGTGGTGATTACAATTAATAAATCATTGAAAAAGATTTGAAATTTTGAATGGATTCTAATGTAGATTACTTCCATGAATATCAAGTAGGAAATTACAACATCTCCAATCTTGATAAGTTTAGAATTTGAATGAGACTTTATATTTCATTTTTTAGCTTTTGAAGATATTATTGTTTCCATTGTTAATTAGAAGAATATAAATGGAGAATAACTTCTTATTTCATTTATGCATAAGATTTTGCATGACTATGAATTGAAATATTCATATTTGGGAAAAGAAACTCTCACTTTGGTTAAAGTTGTTGATCATTTTAGGACTTATTGAAGGTTTTAACCCTGTATAGATAATAGCTGCAAACGAATTCTTAAAGGAAAATAGAAAATATACAATGATGAGAACGTAAAATATACACAAACATTTTTCTCTTGGAACCCAAAATACATTATATACATGTCGAAGCATTCATAAACCCTCAATCCATTAACCCTAGATAGAAAATAGTCATAGTTCCTTTGACCAGATCTACAAAACCATGGGAAAAACCATCATGCATAAAACCATGGGTGGGTCTGCGCAATTTTATTTATTTATTTCGGGGTGTTTCTCTTAGTTTCATGCAGTGGGGGCTCCCCCCCACCCCCCAGAGAAATGTATTACACTTGGGGCTAGCCATACAAAGAATATAACAAACCCAAAACTTATATCATCTCAACTCATGTTATTTCCTATGTACCAAATCCTCCTATTAAAACCATGCTTAATCAACAATTCATGGAAGGAATATGGGAATTGTTTTTTGCCAAATTGCAAGAATATGATATTGAAGTAAAGCCATTAAAAAAAATAAAGGTACAAGGATTTTCCAAGTTGGTTACCAGTGTAGAAGCCATAAATATGTTGAGAAATGGTGACAAGAAATTCCAATTTAATTTGTCCTTGAATTAAATTATGAATTAAAATAGAATTCTTTTCTCATAGAAATTTGAAAATAAATAATTAAGTTTAATTAAATTAATTAATTTAGGAAATTCGAATTGGAAGTCTTTTAGAAGAATGTTATGTTCTCCATAACTTATAGGAGTTAAGGATGAGTTATGAATGAGTTGTAATTAGTTAACTCAATTTATTGAGTTAAGTGTAGTTAAATTAGTTCCAATCAGTTTCCGGAACTAATAGCGAGTAAACAGTCAGTTGGGACACTAGTGACCTAATTAGTGCTACTCTAGTTAACTGAAGATTCCACCATCAGAAACTCATGCATATCGATTTTGAGAAAGACCTAGTTGAGACTAGAGTGCAGGGACAATGTACTAATTGTTTTAGATTTTTCTGAGTTGCATTGATAGTGCATGCATTTAGGAACTGATCCTTGAGGGATTGTGCTATTTTTAGAGGTTTTATTTCCCTTTAAATACAAGCTATCATTCATAGGAATTACACATTGGAATAGAGACTCAGAGAGCTTTTGAATTGGCTAAGCTTTGGCCTTGAGATTTCTTATGAGTTGGAGATTGAATTTGCTGAGTGCTGGGATGGTTCTAGAGAGAACAAGCATTGTAATTTCATATTGATTTTCTGGATTAATACAAAACATATAGAGGGGTTTTGAGCTGTGGCTTTCCCCAGATATTTATTGTGTTATGTGGCTTTGATTCTCTTCCTCTATTGATTATTTTTTTCTCGATGTTTATGGTCTTTCACTATAAAGAGTAGAAGTAGATTCTTGTCTCTTGTTTTAGTAGATTACATGATCTTTTGAATCTACAAGTTTTTCTACATGGTATCACAAAAATATTGTTGTTTGGGCCTAGAGTTTGCAGAGAAGTTCTAAGAATTTTTGTGCAAAATTTTTAGAAACAAATTGTAGATTTAGATTCCTTGGGAAAAGATACCCAAATTCAAAGAAAAAAAATTGGCCAAATCGGAGTTCGGATGAGGGAGATAATTTAAAATCAGCTCTCTAGAGGAGATTTTGAAGTTTTGAGTTTCTGGCTTACAGGTGAAAGTCAAATTTGCATACATAATTCAAGATTGGCAGATGGCATTCCATGGGTTGAGACTTGAGTATTCCTTGGAAGGCAACTCAAATTTTATAGCATGGAGGGACAGGATGGAGGCTGTGCTAGAAGATAATGGCTTGAAGGAATTCATTAATCAATAAGTCCCCAAGCCAGTAGCTATGGATGCACAGAACTTAGTCGAATGGAAGAAGTGTGTGGCGAAGGAAAGGCAGATAATACTTGAGGGAGTTCGAGAACACATTGTCTTGAGTCTCCATGGAAAGGAAACTCCACATGCTATGTGGAAAACATTGACAGACTTGTATTAGAATAGCAATGATCAAAGGAAGTTGGCACTGAAGGATAAACTTCGTAAAATCAAGATGGATAAAGGTGAGACGATTCCCAAGTACTTGACCCAGTTCACTCAATGTCGAGATGAACTTAGAAGTGTTCGAATCACAGTTTCCGAGGAGGATATGGTGAGCCTTGCTCTTCTTGGACTCCCAAAGAGTTGGCATAGTTATCAGGACTCTGTCAAAGGTTGGGAGAAGCTACCATATTGGGAATGGCTATGGTCGGATTTGATGCAGGATGAGATCAGGAGGAAAACCAGGGATGGCTCTTCATCAAAGACTGATTATGAAGAGAATTGTGCCTTAGTGATTAAGGCAAGGAAGGGGAAAGGTAAAATTTCTTGTTCCAAATCAGATTCTTATCATGGAGGTAAGATGAAGGACATGACGAAAGTTAAATGCTTTCATTATCACAAGATGGGTCACTTTGCTACAAATTGTCCATTGAAGAAGTCCAAGGAGAAGTCCTTAGGAGGAGCATTGGATGAGGTTTTGGCCTCGCAATTCGAATTGAACTTTTACCTGATTGCATGCATGGTGTCTTCAATGATGGGAAGTGTCTGGTACTTAGACATTGGAGCTTCTTTCCACATGACTGGTGACAAAGAGTTATTTAATGAGCTGGAGGAGAAATATCTCAAGATGCATATTGAGATGTGTGATGACAGTAAGTATAGTGTTACTGGTGTGGGCACTATTACGTTTCAGAGGGAGCATGCGGCTCCACTCACCTTGAAGAATGTTATGCATGCACCCGGTGTTGTAGTGTTTTCTTCTCAATGATGTACGAAAAGAACCCACTTAAGATCGTGGATGACAAACGATATCAACAATAGAAATGACTGCTAAACATTGTAGATTTTCAACTATTGATAGAAACAAAACCCACCAAAATCCTGATCAATGCTACAATCATAGTTAAACAGTAAAATGAAGAGTAATAACCCCAAAACATCCAATGGAAACCAGATTTGCAAAGAATGATTTTATTATAGCACTCGTGAAGGGAGCAAATATATGTTACCAGTCCCCCTCTATGGGATGGGTTCTTAGCAATCCTCAAATGCTTTTAGCTTATGTAGACTCTCTCTCCTCTATAATTCATAAACTCAACAAAAACATGGTGTGCAATAATGAAAATAATCAGAGTTACAACAGTGAGTGCAACAATGAAAATAATCAAAAGTGAATAATGAATAGAAAACCCTCCTATTTATAACAAAATATTGAATTATCCTCGAATAATGAGCAATGATAAAATATTATTGATCCCATTCTTGGAATTACCACTTGGAGTATTTTATTATATTTGTTTAGGAGGGAAAAAAATATTTAAACTTTTTCTAGAAATAATAAATAAATAAATGATTTATTTATTATCTCAAGGAATTAGTTAAGGAATAATAAAAAAAATAATGATTTATTTAATTATTCCTAAGAGATTTAGTCAAACTTAACAAAGAATAGTAATTAATTAATGATTAATTAATTATTCTTAGAGAAAAATAAGAAAAATAATGATTTATCTGTTTATTTTTCATGATTAGGTCAATTTTGACAAGGAATAATAATAAAACAGTGGTTAAATTAATTATTCCTAGAAGAAAATCAAATAAATAATGATTTATTTAATTATTCTTCATGGATTTAACTATAAATTACTTAGTAAAGGTGGCTTATTAGGTAATTTCTCACAGTGAAAGCAATTTTACTATGGTAAACTTGGCTTTGGTGATAAAAGATTTCCCCCCAACGTACGAATGTTAGGAGCAAAATGTATGATTGAAGTATGTTGTAAGGACACAATCACTTAGACAGCACATGGGAGTCAAGGAGAGAGAGAGAGACCAATGAAGTTGAAACTAAGAGAGGATAGTGACACAGGGGGCAAGACTAATGCAAGTCTCCTTTTTGTTGTTGTTGTGGTACTGAACTTCAATGAGGCGGGGGAGGCATACCCATACCCACTGAGATAGCTTAGTACAAAAATAATGGTTCACCTAGAAACATGAAACTGAGAAATAAAGTACATGATGAATGGTACATGACATGCTGGAATAACATAGCCATAAAATAATACAATGTGTCCCATATACATAATGCACCTGGTAAAAACATGAGCCATGACTAAAAACAATAATATCTGAGTACATGAGATACAAAGTCCCTTCCCTGAAAAAATGGGTGGGATGGATGGTAGAATAACCAAAGAAGCCCTACTGAACAAGGAGGGGCTCTACAAAATTGAATGGATCATCTGGAGGAAACATGCATGCTATGAACACTGCGATCGGTAGGAACCGAGCCCATCAACTCTGCAGAACTACATTTGAGGTTGTAGCATGGTAGGTATGTATCTGAGGTTGTAGCATAGTAGGCATGCATCCGAGCATGTGGGGGGCTACCTGAAGGGCCACCCCCTCATGAGGTTTGAAACATCTCACACACACTTGGGAATCACTGGGATAATCTGCTACATCACTGGACCATCAAGTGTATGGATCACGAACATGAAACGATCAAGACAAAGGGAAATAATGGGACCCTTTGCTCGATCCAAGGCACCAAACAAGAATGGAAGTTGAAATCGAGATACACCACCCTCTAGGATGTTCTTCTAGAATTAATGAGCTAATGTCAACATAATAGGGCCCGCGATACATGAGGCGATGAGGATCCTCAACTAAAGCATGAGGAAAAATAGTAATGTGACTGGTGGAATGACACCAGGGATAATGGGGAAATGGGATTGAGGGAAAAATAGACAACTTCCCTTGCCAGAGCATAAAGTGCATGGTTGACCTGACAAAAACTGACTCGATGCCGAAGGGGATGGGGAAAGTCTGAATGGAAGCCAATATGGGCAACACAGGATGAATGATATGCAAATATGGATGGAATACTATGACATGATATGATGGGACATGAAATAGACTCCAAGATTTCAAGGGTGACTCCTCACAGATGCTCTGAACAAGGGTGACTTGATGATTCTGCTACAAAGATTAGGTCCAATGGGGACCATGAAAAAAATGATGGTTACTCACGACGACAATCGACATATGGTAAGACACATATTTAAAGGAGGTGGACCTCAAATTACAAGTGTCGCTTTATGACGAAAGTCAATTTTGAGGGGTGACGAAGTGACCTTCTTGGAAAAATGGTTTCCTGGTGAAGTGTCAAATCATCAAATGAAGTGGTGCAACCTACCTAAATGCATGATCGAAATAAATATACACAAATCAGAGGGAAATTCTATGGGTAAAATTTCTTAAGGTAGAGTGCATTACAAGGATTGGGAAGGAGTTGGCCTTCGAAATCCTTTAGGAGGAATTCCCTCTTACCTAAGTCCTTACGAATGATGTAAGGTCCTAGCCATAATGATTCGAACTTCCCAGGGTATCATGGGCCTGTTCATACACCAAAACAAGATCTCCTTCATGAAAGGCACGAGGGGTGAATTTTAGGTCATATTTAGCTTTGGTGTGCTTTTTGGCAGCTTCAATGGTTTGCAAAGCAACACGACGATCTTCAGTGGCGCATTCAAGCATGACAAGTCTTTGTTCCCATGGTTGGGTGTCGGGGAGAAGTTTGATAGCTAGGTGGAGGGAAGGGATCTCACACTCAATTGGTAAGACTACCTCCTCACCAAAGACAAAGTGGAAAGGACTAAACCCAGTGGCATTTTAACAGAAGTTCTATAGGCCCACAAAGCTGGGAGGAGCATAAGGTGCTAGTTGGTCTTGTGCTTATTCACCGTTTGTTGAAGCATTGTCTTGAGAATCTTTTTGACTACTTCAACTTGTCCATTACCTTGGGGGTAATAAGATGATGAATACTGGTACTGGAAGCCCAATAGTGAGGATAGTTCACGCCATACCTCATCTTCAAAATGTCGGCAATGGTTAGAGACCAATTGTTTTGGAACCCCAAATCGAGCAATAATATGGTTAAAGAAGAAAAGGGATGTGGTGGCTATTGTGCTATTGAATGTTGGCATGGTCTCAACCCATTTGGTAAAATAATCAACCACCACAATAATATACTTGGTTATTATAGATGGTGGTCGACACTCCAAAAAGTCAATGACCCATTTACAAAAAGGACCAACAACGATGACAAGATGGAGGGGAGCCGGTGGGGCTCTTGCCTTTGGGGCAAAATGTTGGAAATTGGGGCAGTGTTTGACTACCTCAATGCAATCACTGAAGAGAGAAGGCCAAAAGTAACCAGCACTCATGAATTTCTGGTCAGTGGCCATACCAAAGAGGTGACCACCATAAGCACCATTGTGACAGGCATTTAGCACTTGCTTTGCTTTAGGATGAGTGAGACAACGACGGAGGATAGAATCTACACTGTGATGATAGAGGTCATCATCGATGAGGAGGTAGTGAGGGGCTTGGTATTGAATCTGTCACTGATCATCACGGGAAAGATGTGGAGTGAACTTTTGGGTTCGCAAATATGTGATAATATCTCCGTACCAAGGATAATATGAAGTGATGACAAACAAGTGTTCATCGAGGAGCTCGTCGTTAACCAACGGATCACCTGCACTAGTGGGTAATTCAGAAATGAGTTCGGCAAGGGCCAACCCTTTCTCACTCTTAGGCATAACAAACTCGAGATTGAATTCCTAGAGGATGACGATCCAATGTGCATACTTCCCATTGATGATCCACCGACTCAATAAGAAGGTCATTTGGGTTGGAGTTTGTTACGACCCTGGTGTAATGCATGAGGATATAATGATGGAGCTTTTGGATGTAAAACACGATAGCCAATGCCAACTTCTATTCATGGGAGTAGTTCATAGGGGGACCTACTAAGTTCTTGCTGACATAATAGATAACATGCTCATTCCGATCTTCATCTTCTTGAATAAGAACCCGAGCGACTGAATGGGTAGAAGTTGAGATGTATAAGATGAAGTACTTGGTGAAGTTGAGGGGACTAAAAGACTGTTTCAGGCCATCAAAAGGTTGTTGAGCATGGTCATCCCAAACAAAAGGAATGGTGGAGTGAAGGAGTCTGAGAAAACCATGTGCGGTGGTCGTATAGTTAGGGATGAACATGTGAAGGAAATTGGCTTTGCCTTGAAGGCTTTGTAATTGGCGCAAGGTACGAGGAGGTGGCAGTTCGAGAATGGCTTGAACTTTCAAGGGGTCAAGAGTGATACCATATTTTGACACAATGAAGCCTAAAACGGTTGGAAAAAACACAAAAGACACATTTCAATGGATTAAGACGAATGTTATACTTGTGACATCGAAGAAAAATGGTGCACAAATTGTGGATATGTTGCCCTCGATACTTCAAAAGAGCAGTGAGATCATCGAGGTAAGCATGGATAAGGTGCACCAAGTCATGAAAGCAATATGACATGGCCCACTAAAATGTGGCTCCAACATTTTTTAAACTGAATGGCATGACCCGATATGCAAAGGTTCCCCACAGACTAATGAATGTTGTCTTTAACTGATTGGCACAATGAATATTGATTTGTTTGTATCCGAAGAATCCATCCATAAAGGATAGAACCTCGTGCCCCACATAATCATCAATGATTTGGTCAATAAAGGGTGTGGGAAAGTTGTCTTTGGGACAAGCTTTGTTTAGGTCATGAAAATTCGTGTAGACATAGATGGTGCTTTCTTTCTTGAGAATAGGAGCCAAGTTGGATACCCATTTGGTATACTCAATGGGATAGATGAAATCAACCTGCTTGAGCTTGTTGATTTCAGCTTTGATGGCCTCACGATGAGAAGGGTGGATGGATCTCAACTTCTATAGGACAGGAGTGGCATTGGGCCATGTGTTGATGTGGTGTTCAACAATGGCAGGATCGAGTCTGGGTATCTCAGAATAGGACCAGGTGAAAACATCACGGAATTCTTTGAAGAGCTTGGTGTAAGCTTCAATTTCTTTCAGGGTGCACTGTGTCCCCAAGGCAATGTTTTCTTCGACCCTTGGTTGATTTGAGATGTTGATTTTGATAGTAGGAGAGATGTTGGACATATTCCCTTCTTCAAAAGCATCTGGGGCAGGTATGGGATTTCGAAACCAATCGATTTCACCATGGATAAAGTCTTTTGATTCCACAACATACTAGTCATGGGACTACTGTGGTAGGAAGTATGCATGGTGGTGCATATCATCCCAAGGGTAGTTAGGGGTAGACATGGCTTCCATGATGTCCTCATCAGAATGGAAGATGGGTGGATGAGAGGAATACTGGCTACATGATGTGGTGACATTACCTGGTGCATCAACCTAAGAAAGAAGGTTCACATATGCATCGTCTTGAATGGTAGATGATAGGCTGGTAGAAGTAGGATCTACTGATGTTGAGACCTAGGGATTTTGTCGAAAGAGGTTTGATAGAAGCGTGCGTGGAAACCTCTAGGAGGTTAACCTGTGAGGAACTCAAGGGTGACGCCTATAACATGCAAATGCTCATAGCATTAATCTATGAGATGGGAGGGGGAGGACCAAGGAAAGAACCCAACAATGAGGAGTCTTTATAGACTCCGGGTGAGATACTGGTACAAGGAGTGAATGACCGTTTATCAGATACTGATGAGATGATGGACTCGGGGGAGGTCACAGACGTTGGCTCATAGCTAGTTAACTGATCAATGGTAAATATCTTCCCTTCATGGGGGAAGCACATCTTGTGGGACACCACAGGCGTGACAGCTGACATGGCATATGTGTAGCTATGACCTAAGAGGATGTTGTAATCCAAAGGGACATCTATGACTTCAATATCGACATGGATAGTCTTGCCTGCAAGGGTCACTGGACAGTTGTGGTACATTCCAAGGGGCTGGCAGGAGTTTCCATCCCAAGCACGCAAGGTGATGGTGGAGGGGGACAACTCAAGTGACTTGAGTTGTTTCCAAACAGTAATGGACATCACATAGGTGGATGTGCCTTCTTCAATAATGCATCTAGAGATGATGGCATTACAGACTCTAACTGGTATCTGGAAAGAAATAGATGAAGGAAATGGGGGGTGCTCTGATGTATCAACCGGGAAGATAATCAAGAGATCATCGGAGGGGTCCACTGCACCCAAAGCATTTAGTAGAGCCTTCTTTTGGGAAGGGTATGACTGGAGGACTTCCAGTGTTGACATGGCAGCAGGTGATTGCGCCAAGTCATCTACTATATTGTATGTATGGGCATCTCTGTTAGAAGCCAAATTACAACATAATGGTCCTTTTGGGATCTTGGGAATGGCCTCAACTTTGGGTTGAAGGATCTTAAGGGACCATTGGGTGTTGTAAGAGGCTCAACAAACACTTTGGTTTTGGACTCGGTAGCTGACAAAGTGGAGGGCTTGTCATAGTGACGCGATTGAGTTTGTAGTTTGATATGGGAGGGGTTAACCTCATCAGAGTTCATCATAAGAGTCTGGTAGTCACTGAGACCAGAAGGTTGGGGGAGGTGGGCTACTTGACCTAGCTGGGGTTGAGCAACAATAAATCCTTGTTGAGGGATAGGATTTGTGAGCACGGTCGGTTGAGGTAGTGCAGGATTCTAAGGAAATTGTTGACCTCAAGAAGCTGCTTGAGCTTCCCATAGTTGGCGCATCTGGGGTAAAAGGGGACACTCATGTGTATAGTGGCCATGTACACCACAACATGCACAAGGATTATTCATAAAAATAACCTTGTTTTGCTTGGGTTGTCCATGCTATTGCTGGTTGTTGGCGTTATGCTGGTTCACATGGGGTTCGCTAGGCTGGTTACCTTGGTTACCCTAGTTACCCTTGTTACCCTCCCCCCTATTTTTTTTGTTCAAATTCTGGAGATTGGTATCACTCTGCTGTGCAAACACCTGACCCTAAGGGGGTGGTGGCTGTTGGGGCTGAGGATGCATGGGAGGTTGTGACGCTAATGCTTGAGGGGCTAGAGCGCCAGGTTGTCCATAAGAAGGAGCAATAGTTTGGTAAACAGGTAGAGGCCCTGGAAACATGTTGCTAGCAGGAGGGGTATAAATGTTGGAGGAAATGGTTCCCCCTGCGGATAGCCATAACTCTACGGAGAATAAGGTGAAGAGTGTGAAATGGATCCAACGATACTGTCGGCAGCACGAGATGCCCCCAGTGCATTAGCACTATGAGAATGAGGGAGGTCTGGAATAACGGTATAGACATAACCTGATTGAGCATAGATCAGATCATATCTCAAAGTGGTCTAGAGAGATTCTTCCACGGTCTGATGAAAATGGGACACGACATATTTCCTGATGGGGGATAAAAGGATCTTGAGAAACCAATCTAGAGAAACACGGTCTTTGAAAGGTGGGGCATGACATATGCTCCTTCTTCGACACCACTCTTTAACATGGTCAGAAAGGCGAGTAGCGAAGGATTGACTGAATGTGCTCAAAAGCTCAGTACCAGTTTAATACCGGAGAGGTAACTAGAAATAGGACAAGAACTCTTTAGCAAGAGTTGTGAAAATGAAATGAGAGGTGGCGAGCTGGTCTACATACCATTTTGCAGTGTCTCTAGTGAGTGTGCGTTGGAAGAGTTGAAGACAAATGGAATCATCGGTTATGGAGTTGAACGAACACCAAATGTGGAAGGATTGGACATGGTTGGTAGGATCCTCTCCAGCAATACCCTCAAACTTTGGGATGTCTAAGGGAAGCTTAGTCAACATAGAGGGAAAACCAATATCATGGTCTATGGGGTCATTTATCAATTGGTTAAGATCCGGTAGACTTAACCCAGCCATAAAGGGGAGCATGGAGGCTGTTGGAACAGTTCCTGAGATTATTCTGCCTAATGTGACCACTGATATAGCACCATAGGCACCACCAAATTGGGGTCCTGCACCTACTGTGGGTCCAGAAATGGTGACGATATGCGGTGAGGGAGGTTCAGAATCAAATGAGGAATCAGAAGGACCAGGAAAAGAGTCAGAATGGGGACTCAGAGGTCTATGAACTCAAACCCGAGGGGGAGGAATAATATGCCCAAGTGAAAATTGGGAGTGAAGGCCTAATAGTCTCCGTGACTGACACCTTGGTGGCGCAATGATGGAAGGACACATGGAACACCAAAAGGGCTAAGGGAGATCAACAATCTATCTTCTGTCTCTGATGTGGTGAGATCAATTTATTATCTTAAGTCCTGGCTTGGCGGTGTAAATCAAGCACCCTTCGCTTAAAGTGTTCTTGTGTGTGAAATTGTATTAATTCATTAAGCCCAGATTGTGTTTGTGAAAAATAAAAAATCTTGTTGCAAATAAACTAAAATAAATAACAAAAAATAAACAACAAAACAATTAACTAAACCCCACCCAAACTGGGTTTGCAAACACTATACTGCTAGGTGGCTAAACTGATGGAAAATACACTGAAATGGTCAAGAGATCTGAACGTTGGTGTGATTGGGATCAAGTGACTCTAAGCTGCTAGAAAGTGGTGCAGTAACAACAAAAAACCAGAGTGGAAGATCACTACAAAAACATAGGGAGATGGCTGAAACACCTAGGGCAACCGATGGGAACCTAAGGGAATGACCAAACAAGTTTGAATGTGAAACTATGGATGGTAGCAACCTATCACTAGTACAAAATGACTAATTAGTTGCTAAAAAAAAAAAAAACTAAAATTTTCATATAAACAACCATTTTTTCAGTTGATGACCAATAGTAGCT
Organism: Pinus taeda; assembly: GCA_000404065.3. Lineage (NCBI taxonomy): Eukaryota > Viridiplantae > Streptophyta > Pinopsida > Pinales > Pinaceae > Pinus > Pinus taeda. Next base: position 21,481 of record APFE030925918.1, on the reverse strand, counting down.
AATTTACAGTATCTTATAAAGGACCAGCTTTTAGTAATTTTTAGCTTAGTCATCAATTGGTTTCCTCAATTTTACCATCTAGTAGTATATTTAGTCATAAAATTGGTCATTAATTTTTCATTGGTTTAGTCATTAATTGTTGCAATTAATGACCAAAGAAGTATGACCAAAACATTGGCCGTGTTATAAGATACTGTAAATTAGCTACTAATAGTCATATATATGCAAATTTTAGTCATCATTTAAAACCAATTAATAACCAAATAAATATGACTAAATTTTAGTCGTGTTATAAGATAATGTAAATTAGCTACTAATAGTCATATATATGCAAGAAATAGTCATCATTTAATAATAAAAAAATTATCATTTGCAGTTACAATCATTTATCTTTTTTAAGAAAATGAATTAGTATGATTTTGTGACTAAATTTTAAGAAAATGTCATACAATGTGCATGTTTATCTAATATGATAACACAAAGTTACATATGTTAACTACAAGACTAAAAAATATCAATTGCAAATAAAAATAATTTCAACCATGTAAATTTTATTATATAAAATATCAAGTATTACAATATGAGTTTTCAACTTAATATGGGTTGGACTACAATTTACAAATGAAATATTGTTTCATCATTTCAAAACATTATCATTTTGTTGCCAAAGCATTGCAAGTGAATTCACCAACTCTAAAGGCTTGACCATAAGTCTCTATGAGTGTGTCTTATGCAAGATATTGGCTCTAAGGGTATCACTAGACAGATTCTCTTCTCTCTCTCATTTTACATTTGTCGCTCCAGTGTTATTTTTCTCCTCTTTATTCAATTGTTGCTTCTTACCATCAATATTGTGTTCCTCTCCTGAAAATGAAAGAAGATACAATGCAAAGTATAAGACATGAAAGACAATGAATACTTGAATATAAAATAAAGTAGACTATAAAAGATTTATATGCCATATACCTCAACATTCGATAATGGCCACTATGTGGCTAGATGACTTGTATAAACAAAACAAATAAAATGTCACCATAGAAAATGGAATTGGAGGGGGATTCATCATGCATGCTAGGATTTTTTGTGTGTGCACACATCATATTGTTCACTTCTAATTGTGTCAAAAACAAAGAGTATGCATAATGACATGTAGTGACATGTGGGTGTCTATTTCACTCAATGATATGCTTTATTTTTTAACCCATTCCAATCCTGCCACAATGAAATTCAGAGAGACAAGGACACAAGAAGGACTATCAATAAATGAAATTAGAGACTTTAGAATGCAACTCAATTGTACCTGAATGTAACGATAAGTATTTGCAGCTTCCTGGTCACCGATGAGCAGCAAATCACACTGTGAAAAATTCCTTGCACTATGATAATTTGGTTGCACCTACACTAATCCTCTGTAGTAGTCCCTTGACTTACACATATATACATTTTTAGAAACAATCCTACTCCTCCAATTCTTCCCTATATGGATCATCTTTGTATTGATAGTTATTTTTCAAGGCAATAGAATAGAACTCTCCAATTGCATCATTGCCTTTCAAAGCAATGCTTGAGTATTTCCAGGTGATTGTTGAAATAGTCTCTACTCAGGTCCATGAAATCCTTGATTTGTCTCCGTTATGCTCCTATACCAATAGGTGTCATATTTCATGATTGACTTGATGAGCTCTGTAATATGTTCATACCTTTCTTGTTGCAAAGGTTTTCCATATTGTCAAAAAATCAAAAAATTTAAAAAATGTAAAGAGGGTATACCCTAAAAGAAAAATCAAAGGGTAAAAAGAATAAATATGGTAAAAAAAAAATGAAAAGAAATGAACCCCAAACAAAAATAGACCAGGAAAGTGTGCAAGTCTAAATGCCACTACTTTTTACTCTTGTACAATAAACAATTATGTGCAGCTTGTTACTTTTTCCACAATTCATGGAGAGTCAAACTGTTTAAACTTTTCTCATTCATTTTTCAATTTCATGTTGTAGAATAGAGAATAAAATCTGACCAAACTATTTAAACTTGGTAGATAAGTAAATAGGTAGAGTAAATAAAAAGGAGCTCAATAGTTTAATATGAGCCCTTGGATGTAATAAGTGTAGACTTAGGTAGGCTTTCCATGTAAAAGAAAAAGAAGATTGATAAGGGTTTGCCAGTCTAAGTGCACCCAAATAAAGAAGAAAAAAATGCTAGGCTAAAGTAGGCAGGGTAGGTAGATAGTGTTACAGAATGATACTTGTGATAGATCATGTCTCCAAATGTGTTAAATTTTACTTTTATCACAAGTGCAAGGCAAACATTTTACTTGATGTATTTCAAGCAAGACAAGATCATATAACTAACCTCCATTCACATTTTCCCCTAAAGATTTCACTAATTCCCCCTAAAGTATTAAGGACTTTCAAAATTAAAGAGGCTCAGAGCATTTCTCTGACTTTTGGAGGGACCGGACCCTCGGCCCTATGATTTAAAAGCCTAAGTCCTTAGAATCATCCATAAACCATTCATTTGAGTTCATAAAGTCATTGCCTGAGTAAAAATCCTACTTTACTTAAGAAGAATGCACAATATCATATAAAAAACCCCTTTTTTCCCCTTCAAAGCCCAAGTTTAAATATATGAAAATTGTTTTGACTTGGCGCTTTTACATTACATGGTCATATTAATGTTTAACATTTATTATGTAAATCCCGAATAAGCTTTACCCTTCTCCAATATTATTTAACATTATAAAACTCCGATAGTTTATGTATCCCCTCCCCGGTTAATTATAACCGTAGATTTAGTTTAAACAGGAATTAACGGATTTATTATAAATTCGTTAATAACCAAAGTTCCCCGCCATGTGATAAAGGGATTAATTAACCCCTGGTTAATTAATAACCATTATCCCAACCAATCAAAATGCCCCGATGTGATTAAAACTTTGCTTATTACGCCGGGCCCGCTACATAACTCCTAGCCATATCCCCTGCCCATCCGCCGTCCGATCATCCCTTCACCATTCGACGGTCGACGGCGATATCATGACCCCCCTTACCACCGTGCTTTAACTCACGATCACCAGACAGTTTTCCGCCCATAATTCTACCACGCGTCGCCCATCCTGTATGCTCGCTCGCCCTCCGTCCAAAACCACCCATCCCCAAAAGTGGTGTGAGCAAACCACTTACCACCCTCCGCGTAACGACAAAACATCACATGCCACTAACGTCATCTGCTCGATAAAGCCAAAAAACACCCGCCAACCTTAGTTTTGTTGAATAAAACTAACTAAACGTCATTTTCACTATTATTCTCTGCAAATTGTGTTCTCATGCAAAATAACGTCCAGTCGACTATTCGAGCATTCAGCCCACCACCCGGCCAAGAAACTCCAGCATCGCACTCTGCAGCCTGTCATTCAACCTGCAATTACACATTTTACCTCCTTAATCCAGGTATTTACCCAATTTACTCTGCAAACCTGTAATTTCGGGTTTTTACTAAAAATTCTACCTGAGAAAGCCAAAATTCAAGTTAAAGACAGTCTGTAATTACCATAAAAGACCCCAAAACCGCTGTTTAGTCCATTTTTTCCACAGAAAGCACAAATTGTCAGAGCGGAAATGGTGGGAAGACATGTTGGAAATTTTGTAAATTTATCTTTGGTAAAAGGTAAATTTTGGGCTATTTACCATGGTGAGAGAAGTAGAGATGAATGAGGGTCAAACAGGTCGAAGTGCATTAGAGCAGTTAAAGAGTATAGAGCAGTTAAAGAGTATCAGATTGAAAACCAAGTAAAGTAAATCAACTAGCATGAAGATAAACAACAGGGAAGACAGTTACAAAACAGAACATACAAATTCATGACAAAGTGAAGACAAATGAAAAACAGAGTGGTAAAAGTAAAAAGTAAACAGTAAACAGTAAAAGTAAACATGAAGAAAATAAGGGTTAGACAAAGATGAAACACTTTCACCAGCTACAATGAAGTTTATCCAAAGTAAAAGTGAAAAACAATCAAAAGAAGTTTAAGATTAAAAGATGAAATTAGAGCAAAAATGGTACATTCTTCAGAAATTTCCTGTTTAAGTCATAGTTTTGTAAAAACTATTGTGGCTAATCCAAGAAGTATTTCGAGAAACTAGAAGAGGTTTTTTTTCCTAACAGGCCAAGCTACAAAAACCTATCTCACTGTTTACACAAGTATTACCCAGAGGGAGATAAGTGCATGTATTCACAGCCTATTTTTCAGTTTGTGAAAAGTCCTATTTGTGACATCTTTTTGCAGAGAATATTGTGAATAGCTGGAGATGAATTTTGGGAAACTGAGAGAGTTTTATCTCAAAAAAGTTCTTATCTACAAACACTCTTTCAAATTTTACATATCTACCACGAATTGAGATATAAAAATGTATCATTGGACCCCAAGTTCGCAGAATTTCTGAGGCATAATGCATAAAGGAAGGATGCAGTTAGTGACTAGGATGCCTCATCATCAACTAAGAGTTGCAACCAAATTCGACTTTCTCTTCTTCATCAACATAAATCCATAAACATAGTGCCAAATAGATTCATTAGTTTTGAATGTCCTTTATTTAAGTTCTATTAATGTAAATAGTTGGAGATATTTGTGAAACTAATCTTGATATTTTTTCAAGATATTTTAGTTTACAATTAGTATAAATACTTATTCATTTGAAGTACTTTGTGGCGGATTCATATACATTGCTGTAATATTGGTTATTTTGGAATAAAGTGTTAATTGGACCAAACTTTTGTATGGCTTGCTGGATAAAGAATTGAGGCAAAGGACTTTCCACAAATTTCTTGAATCAAACACCGGATCAATAAGTTCTCTATACCTTGTGTTTTAAAGTTTTCCTTGTTTCTTATATCATCTATGTTTCATATCTGAATGATAAACAGAAAAGAGTAATTCAGAATAAGTTTGACTGCACTCTGTTTTCAATCATTATTATTCTCTATGTTTTCTTCTGAATTAGAATAAACAGTGAAACCTTGATTGCTCCTGTTTTCTATTTCTTTCACTTTGATTATTACTTAAAGAATACTTAATTGATCTTTATTAGTAATCAATTCAAGTTCCCTTTCAAAAGGTTGAAGGATTCTTAACTGCTCTTCACCCATTTTGAAACCATTCCATTTATTCCAAATCTTTGTTTGTTCCCTGTTTGACCATATTGTCTGCAAAACCATCATTTGTTAAGAAACCTAATCCAGTTAAGCCATCTTCTTTGACTCCATTAGCCCAGTGGCCTAAACTAGTCGGTCCTACCCCTCTGTTATTGAATCTCCCCACCCAAACTCAAACAAAACTCCTAAACTTCACAACTAGCCTAATATCTTTCAAAACAAAGCTAAAACTTAAAGAGAGAGCCCTCTCTGGATACAAATTGGCTAGAATATGTATCTAAAATATTGGTTTGTAGTTACCTCGGCCTCCTTTCCCGTTCTTACAACTTCTGGGAAAACTTGAGTGATAACAGTCTCCATAGAAAAAACCTCTTTTCGTAATAAAATTATAAATCCCACATCTGCATTCCTCATCCCCGACATACCAATTCTTTAAAGTGGAATACTTTATCATTGCTCCCTCAGTGCAATAGATATCCACTACTGTGGCATGGAGATGATTGGTGTCATAAAATGGTATAGCTCATGAACTCCTCTCACCTCACAAAACTCCTCTCATATACAAAAATAAGAGTCCTCTCAAAATGCCTGGTCTCCATCTCATTCATCCTGAAATAACTGGATATTTCCATGGGTGACAAAGTGTGCTTAGAGGTTTAATAGAAGGAGCTATCACTAAAAAAATAAAAATACAACGCAACATACTAGTTATCAACAGGAGAAACAACCTTGCCAAGCTACTTCCTAACTAGATAAAGATACTCTTGAATTACCTCTTATAACGAACAAGAGATAACCTCAACTACCTATAGATTCTACCTATGCATGGTAGCAATGAAAACACTATCGGAAACAACATCTACAACAACATTGGTCAATCTCTTCTTCTAGTCAAGGGCATGCCCAACTGTTGAAAAGTATCAAGCAGGTTAGGGTCCACCTCATCCAGGCTCCTCTTCTTCTTCTACTCTCTCTATTTAGGTTTAGAATAATACCAAAGGTCTTCGAAATTGATGGGTGGGTAAAAGTTATCAGACCATTGAGTTCTTCCATTTTTAATCATTGTCTGTAAGAATTGAATCTAAATTACAAAATTCATTCAGGTTCCTTCTTTTTAGCTGAAATTAACCTAAGCTTTGGAGAGTTGTAAGGTTTAATGGATCTAAGTATATTCTACTTAAAATATAGTAACATGGTTTAAAACTGTAGGCATTGAGATCAGAATCTAAGGATGAAACAAAAAAGATTTTGTATCCATGATTACAAGCAATTTTAATTTCATGTAACAAAGTTGGAGGAAGGTCTAGCAGTTGCATCCTACCAGAAAATTTTCTTGCATCACTTGAGCCCTTTTAATTTGGGCATGGTAGAGTCCATTACACAAACAATCAACCACTAAAAAAAAGTGAAAAGAAAAAATAAAATTTCATGCATTTTGGCCCTAGAAATGTTAGGGAGGAGCGAAATGATTTGTATAATAAGTACATGCAAAATTCTTACTTTTCCATTGTCTTTTGATGAATCATGCAAAATGCTTACTTGTCCATTGTCTTTCGATGAATTGTTGGCCGCAATCAAGATATGCATTATCGTAATTATTAAACCCCCCTTTGTACAATAACGACATGTAAAATGCTTACTTGTGCATTGTCTATCATAATCATTAATCGCTTTGTACAATAAGGACATGCAAAATGCTTACTTGTGCATTGTCTTTTGATGAATTGTTGGTTGCAATCAATATCTGCATTATCATAATCATTAAACTCTCAACTTTAGATAAAATTTGTGATTTGATCATATAAACCCTCAAAATTATTTACCCATAAAAACACAAATCCTCTTTAGTAAAAAAGAAGAACATAGTCCAAATTCATAGCCATGTACAAATTACCAAAATATCATAGTAATTAAACCCTAAACTCTAAATAAAATTTATTCTTTGATCATATAAACCCTCGAAATTATTTACCGATAAGAACAAAAATCATCTTTAGTAAAAAGGAAAAACATAGTCCAAATTCATACTCATGTACAAATTACCAAAATATCCACCCCTAATGACCTTGCCCTTATCATAATCATTAAACCCTCAACTCTAGATAAAATTTATGCTTTGATCATATAAACCCTTGAAATTATTTACCCATACAAACAAAAATCCTCTTTAGTAAAAAGGAAGAACAGAGTCCAAATTCATACCCATGTACAAATTATAGCCCAGTTACCTTGCCCTTGCTCCATCTAATCGTTGGTGCTCTCCTAAGGTGTTTCCCATGCAAACTCCATCTGGGATCGAATCCCATGAAATCCATAGATCACATTGATGGCCTTCCTTCTTCTGTAATCTGTGAATATTTTAGTTGAACCCAGGGCTAAACTGGAAATGAAAAAGAAAAGAAATATTTATAATAGAAAAAATAAAATAAATATTTATAATATAAAATAAAATATATAAATTACAATGGGTTTAAATGATTATTTTTAATAAGAATTGTTATTTTTTCGCAAGACTCTCAATTAAAAAGAAGAAAAAGAGCTAAAATGATATGGAAAGAGTGTAAAAATTTAAATATGACCTCGATAATAAAAAATTTTTAATTAATTAAAAATAATAATATTTAAACATTACCTTAGGTATTATTAACTTGTAAAAAATAGCCTTTGCTACAATACCTTTGGTCAATACCATGGATTATCAATACCACATGCCCAAAAAACATAAATTATTTCACAATAAAAATATTTTATAACAATACCACATGCTCAAAAAAACATAAATTATTTCACAATCAACATTGTTAACCATGGATATTCACACTCACCTTTGTTACAATACCATGGGCCAATACCATGGCTTATCAATACCACTTGCCAAAAAACCAAACTTATTTCATAG
>APFE030925918.1:0-11721 GCA_000404065.3 Pinus taeda | reverse complement strand
ATTAAAAAATATATCTTTAAAATTACAAATTATTAGAGATACATAATGCAAAGTTGGCTCACCTATACACTATGTGAGGATGAAGAAGTGGTTAAGGAAGGATAACCTTTCAACCAATCTTTAACAACCTTTAAATCCCCTATCACTTGTACATTTAGATTGCTTGACACAATTAAGATGACTAACATAAAAGACTGATTCATATTATTGTAGTACTTGTTAGGTAGTTGTATTTTTGTTCTTAGATTAAATTAGTCATTCATGTTAGACATTTTTAGTTGTATTACTTATTAGCTAGTCACATATTTTAACCCATGACTAAATTACTAATTTATGTTAGTCATTTTTAGTTTGATCACTTAAGATTGCTCATTTTTGGTAGTATTTCACTTGGAAAAGTTGTGGTGACTAATGTTTTTAGTCACCTAGTCACTAATTGCGCATTTTCTACTAGTGTATCTTATCAGATCTAAAACAAAAGGTTACTAATATGGAAAGTGTGGCTGAAAGTGTTGCAGAAACTCAGATTTCTCACTCAGTTAAACTCCCCCTAGAAACGCATAAGTGTACTAGAAGCCCTAAGGGAGGCTAAATTTGACTTCAACGATTAAAACATAATGGATCAAGGCCTAAGCATGATGAGACAAAGGTCAGACACCTAACAAACAACTCTCAGAAAAACCCAGAAAAAGATCCGAGAAAAACCCTAAAACCCATAAATCATAGGTTATGACCTGTTTTTTGATGAAATCACAGTTTTTGGGCAGAAAGATGCATTTTGGAGCCCAAATCACACCTTTTGAACTGAAAACTACGATTTTTGCTCTGAGACTTCTAGTTTGCAAATTTCAGAAAAAAGTGCTGCCTTTGCCACGACTGGTTCCTGTGACTTGCAGAAATGACCAGAAAGCTTAAGAAAATCAAACATTTATCAGATCTAGGGTTAAAACACTAGGAAACATTAATAGAAGAGAACAAAGAGGAAACTCTAAGCTGGAAACCAAAGGTCACCTAGGTTTTTGGATCTGAAGTATAAAACCTAATGGAGTCACCAATTTGTTGTAGTGTTTTCTTCTCAATGATGTACGAAAAGAACCCACTTAAGATCGTGGATGACAAACGATCTCAATAATAGAAATGACTGCTAAACATTGTAGACCTGCATCTATTGATAGAAACAAAACTTGCCAAATTCCTGATCTATGCTGCAATCATAGTTACATAGTAAAATGAAGAGTAATAACCCCAAAACATCCAATGGAAACCAGATTTGTAAGGAATGATTTTATTATAACATCTATGGAGGGAACAAATATATGTTACCAGTCCCCCTCTATGGGATGGGTTCTTGACAATCCTCAAATGCTTTCAGCTTATGTAGAGTCTCTCTCCTTTATAATGCATAAACCCAACAAAAATATGGTGTGCGACAATGAAAATAAGCAAACTTACAATAGTGAGTGCAACAATGAAAATAATCAAAAGCGAATAATGAATGGAAACCCTCCTATTTATACCAAAATATTGAATTATCCTCGAATAATGAGCAATAAAAAAATATTATTGATCCCATTCTTGGAATTACCACTTGGAATATTTTATTATATTTGTTTAGGAGGGAAAAAACATTTAAACTTTTATTAGAAATAATAAATAAATAAATGATTTATTTATTATCTCAAGGAATTAGTTAAGGAATAATAAACAAATAATGATTTATTTAATTATTCCTAAGGGATATAATTAAACTTAACAAAGAATACCAATTAATTAATGAGTACTTAGTTATTCTTAGAGAAAAATAAGAAAAATAATGATTTAGATGTTTATTTTTCATGACTGGGTCAAATTTGACAAGGAATAATAATAAAACAATGGTTAAATTAATTATTCCTAGAAGAAAATCAAATAAATATTTATTTAATTATTCTTCATGGGTTTAACTATAAATTACTTAATAAAGGTGGTTTATTAGGTAATTTCTCATAGTGAAATCAATTTTACTATGCTAAAATTGGCTTTACATGGTGTACTTCGATCCATCTAGTAAATTAGGCTAGATGATCATTTTTTTGGTGATAACACCCGGAATAACGACAAACTTGGTATCTGTTGCCATGCTTGAGGATAGAGGCTATGATGTGGTATTTTCGAAAGGAAAGGCGTTCCTTCGACACATAGGCACAGGTCAAGTAAAGAAGATAGGGGTTCAAGTTTAGAATCTCTATAAGATAGAGGTAGATGATTGTGTTGTTTTGAGTTCAAAAGCGGAAAAGATGTTGAGCTGAGACGTTGACGAGTTGTGGCATAGGCGATTGGGCCACTTGCATCATGGGGCTTTGAAGATATTGCAACAAATCTCCATCGGTCTTCCCAAAGGTACGCTTGAGCAAGTTGATAAATGCAAGGGTTGTACTTTTTTAAAATACACCAAGTCTTCCTTTGGAGATATCGATAGTCAAGCATAGTCTATTATGGAGAGATTCAATTCAGATGTGTGTGGACCATTCTCAACAGTATCCACTGCCAAACACAGGTATTATGTTATATTTGTAGATGACTATTCTTGTAAATGTTGGATATTTTTCATGCAGAGAAAGGGTCAGACATTCAAAAGTTTTGTGAATTCAAATAATTGGTCGAGAAAGAGTCAAGCAAGAAGGTTAAATATCTATGGAGTGATAACGATGGAGAATATGTATCCATTGAGTTTAAGAAATTTTGTGCAGTGGAAGGGATTAAACGAGAGTTGACGACACCTAATAACCCTCAACACAATGGGGTTGATGAGAGGAAGAACAAGAGCATAGTAGGGGCAGCAAGGGTGATGTTGCATGATCAGGGCCTACCACTACACTTGTGGGCTAAGGCATGCAACACAACAATTTACGTTTAGAACCTTAGCCCACATCAGATACTTGAGAGTAAAACACTAGAGGAAGCTTATTCCGGTAAGAGGCCAGATGTTGGTCAGTTCAATATGGATAATTAAAATGACCCTACCCTTTAAATACGTGATTGGAATAAAGAAACCATTTTGTATTTAAATTCTATACAGTTCCCATTAGGGATGACCTCAAAGGAAAGAAGAACATTGATGATGAAAATAAACTATTATTTTTTAATTTATGGTGCTTTATTCAAAAGAAATTTTGATGGTAGGCTATTAAGATGTTTGAATCTCTAAAGATCTCAAAGATTGTTTTCATGAGTTACATGGAGGAATTTTTGGTGGACACTTTTCTCCTATGGTGATTACTCATAAAGCGATCATGGATGATTATTATTGGATGACCTTATTTAAATATGCGTGTGTGATAATTAGAAAATGTGTTCCATGCTAAAAACTCTCAAGAAAAAATAGAATAGGAAGTTGTTAGATTCACTTGGGAAAATAGAATTACTCCAAAGAAAAGCACAAAACAATCACCTTACATGTTGGTATATGGAAAGGATGTCATACTTCATATACATCTAGAATTGAATGCTTTGTCAGATTCTATTGGGATGGATGATGAAGAAAATGTTAGTTCACTTTAGACAAGATATTATCAACTTCTTTAGTTGGAAGAACAATATATTCAACCAATGAAGAATATGAAAAAAAGATAGTAAACAGTCAAGATATATTTTGATCAAAGCTCCACCTTGAGGATTTTTCTAAAGGACCAATTGGTGCTATTATGGAATAAGCGAAAAGAAAACCCATCCTTGCATACAAAGTTTGAAGCTCTTTGGCTTGGAACGTATCATATAGAGAAAGTATATGCATTCAACTCTTATCTTCTCAAGGAAATGAACGATGTTATTTAGATGTTTCCTATAAATTGGAAACATCTCAAGCATTTCTTCTTCTAAAGTTGTATCCTTTCTTGCGTATTCTTCCTTTCTTCTAGATATATTTTTCCATGTTGTTAAAAAAACTCATAAAATTTTCCTCTTTTTATGACACCTGTTCCCAATGGATTATATCATCTAGAATCTTAGCAACCCATAAGGTGTTGTTTTCCTACATTTGGAGCCAAATTTTGACACATTCATTTATCAATTTCCCTATAAACCATCACAAATTATTTTAACTTTGAACATCGTTTTTTTTAAATATTTAACTACTTTTGTGATTGCGTGTTGTGAACCATTTTTTTCTATAAATATTCTTAGACCCAAATTATACACCCTATAATTTGCAACCACATTTCCACAACATACAAATTACACCATTCCTATACTAAGTCATTTTCCCTCATATGCGGGTTTATGCATGAATTTTCTTTACTCCCTATCTTGTATGTCACTCTCAAATATTTTATACTTATATATTTCATTTGTATGTGGGTTGAACACCTTCTATAATATACTTTTACACCTACAAAATCTCTCTCACATGCATGCAGATGTGGGAGACACTTTTTTGTAGATATCCATTCTTATGTCATGCAACCTACATCCTATATCCCTTATTCATCAAACATTTATACTTTTGAGATGCATTAATCATTACTACTAACACTTCCCTTGCATGAGTGAATTTATGGATGGTATTAAATAAGGCACATTTCTCATTAAGAGTTTGTTATATTTCTGAATGAACACAATTCTTTTTATTTATGAGCCATTTCTTTTGCATGAATAAAAAAATTAAAATTAATAATATATTTAATACATCAAACCTCTCAAATTAGCTAGTTGTGATTCACTCAATCATTGAACAAGTGTTGATAGGTATCAAATAGACATGCCAAATAAAGTACAAGAAGTCGTTTGTACAAAGACCCTTAATACACTTGGGTAATAGGACCGTTATTTTTAGTGGTTGACAACTTATAGATGGTATTCGAGTCTTATAATACAAGCACATAATAACAACATGGCCTTAAATTTAGGTATTTTTCATGTTAGATGCATACCTGAAGTCTTTGTTTCCTTAGAATTGATTTGATGGGGAAATAATAGATTTGACCCCAAAAAAAGACACAAATTACTTATTAATTCTTACAATACCTTTGATCCTCTTACTTTTAATGTTTTCAAAATAAAATCTTATCAAGTTTTCAAAGTAGCAAAATTTGATGCCTTATTGATTAATTACAATGGAGGGAAGACTATGTTGAATACCTTTTTGAAGAACCCAACCAGGGATCTAGCGAATGGAAACAAAATTGAGGTATGTGTGCTTTCCATTCCATATAAAGAAATTTCCTAGTTATTTTCCTAGTTTCTTGGTCAAGAATAGATAGAATGTGTCCCTATTTATTTTTTATATATTCTACATTGTTGTGTGCATGACGAAGTCATATTTTACTGGGCCAGAAATTTCTTCTAATTAGGAAATTTCAATAAATTAAAAAGGTTTTATGTATGTTCTTACTTGGTATATGCCATTGTGTATTATAATGTATTTGAAGGAATCTCAAGGTCACACCACTCTAATTTCAACCTTGACCCTATTTTATTTTGGTATCCATTCCTTTGAAAGCATAGAGATCCAATCCATTTCTATTTGGTACATAGTTGTTTCTTGTCAAGATGAAAGACAATATTTGTTAGTCCACCTGCTGGAAGATCCCCCTTGAGAAGCCCTCATTGTTTTGGAATTTTCAAACAAAACAAGAGTTTCATACATTTGTCTATTTGGATTTGAAGGAAATCCCTTTGAACTCCTAATTTAAGTTTGCGATAAATTATTTTTAGTTGAATAACATTGATAGTATAGGTCTGAGGCTCACATTTTTAATGAAAAAAGGAAGAAACGATTTATACATTTTCCTATTTCACTCGGAAGTTTTTAAAGTTAAAAATATTCCTGGAATTGATGAGTATGCTACTTATCTTATTGTGTTCAAATTGAATGAGTTGGAAGAAGTAAAAGGTTTTGAAACACTATTTATTTTTTTCTTTTCATCTTAATTCCACTAGATATGGTATTACATTTCAGGTAAAGCAAGTTGAATGTGTTGAAAAAAATTAAAATTCTTGTTGCCCCATAGCATTTTTATGAAGATGAAAGTTCCTTATACAACACTAATTTACCATAGAAACAACACAAATATTCAAATGCAAGTTCCAACACCACTCCCCAACACTCACAAAAGAGCACTTATACTTCAAAGGGTCAGCCTTAGGAAAGGGAGCCAAAAAAGAAGATCAGTGATACTATTGGAGATGCATTGGCTTATTCAATATTAGAGAAAGAAGCTAAAAATATAAGATTGAAAGAGATTATAAAAGAGTTGGAAGTGGCTTTACTGCTGAATCCATTGTTTGTTGAACCCGTCTCTATTATGAGACCAAATTCAGCTTGAATAGACATACTAAAGAGTAGTTCAAGGATTATATTGGAATCCAACCATACTTATTAGAATCCATTAATATGTTTCCAAAAATATCAATAAACAATTGAAATGATCTTAGAAGTGTGGGAGGTGGCTACACCTTTGGCCAACCTATCTGTAAAGTTAGCTTCCTCATTGAATATTTGCAAAAGTACCTAGAGAATGATATAATGTTTGATAAGGAAGCATTAAATACATTCATCATGAAAGTATCAAATATAAATGAAGGGAAAAGGAAATGGAAAAATATTTTGTCACAAGGGATAATAAAGTAATTAAAATCTTACTGTAAAGAAATAAAGAATAAAGATATTCCATAAATTAATTACTACAAGACAAAGTGATTTGTTCCTTAAATTAATTGAGGCCACAAAATAATTGAAGGGACCCAATCTTGTCATGGATGTAGTGTTATTAAATAGGGAGAAAATGTAGGAATGTGTTGATGTACTATTAGCCAATTAGGGAATGATAAACTTGTTGATTTCCCTAGGGAACAAATTTATAAATCATTAATTCATTTTGTTAGTAAAATGAGGACCGATTAGACATAGTACATAAAGTCGATTATGATTTGAAAGAAAGTGAAGATGATTTTTTGGGAGTATGAGTGAAGTAATATGTTATCATGGCACAATCAAAAGACTTAATTAAGCAATGGTTCAAAGAAAATTTAGAGAAGGTAACTTTTTCAAAATAATTGATCGATAGTTTTGACAGTTCCACTTTTGGTCCTGCACCTTGTTGGGCCTAAGAATTATCCTTAAAATACATCCACTTTCACTCCATTCAACATCCACTTTCTCTCCATTCACACATTTTCTCACCTCAGTTCCACCACCATGTAATCACATTAGCTTCACTTTCATCATTAAATGGGTTATCATTGTGTTTTCCAAAATATTATTAATTCTTAGTATTTTTAAGTGAATTTGTGGTTAAACTTTAGAAAATAATAGCCATATACTTATACCTAACAATTAGAATCAGTTTGTTGACATGTGTAGGTACAAAAGAAGCTTCTAAGGCACCCTTATGTGGCACTCTATGTTGAAATTCGAATTTTAGGAGATCATGGACCTCATGGATAAGATCATTAACCTCATGGAGAAGATCATGGAGGATAGGGTTACGTGTCACCATTGGTTGAGAAATATGTGGATCAAAGGAGGGAATAATGGATCATCATAATGAGTTTGTTATCTCATCTTGTTATATAAATATGAGTGTTATCTCCTTCATTTGTAATCTTAATTTTTTAGAATTTAAAAACTTAGTCCTTCATTTGTAATTTTATATTTTAGGATCATTGTAATGGATATTTAGAATCTCTTGGAATGTAGAGCTTGGAGTTTGTAATTGCAATTTGCAATTGATGATAAATAAAGTTGATTGGATTTTCTTCTACAATTGACTTCTTTCTAGGTGTGCTTGTGGAGCTATGGAGGGACCCCATTGCCTCACTTACGTACTTGTTTTGGTAAGCTTTCATTTATGTTTTTAATTTCATTAGTTTAAAGACCTTGATGCTAGAAATATAAATGAATAGTATCTTGTAAGAGAGCTTTAATATTTCCTGTAATCAATTTGAATTATGTTTAAATGCCTTCATTTCTTATTTTATTGATTAAGATGGTTAGAAATATTAATGAATAGTCTCCTGTAATGGAGCTTCAATATTTCTTACACTTGTCATAATGTCTTTTAATTTTTAGATTTCATTTTGTTAAATGACTAAATAGGTGTTGGAGATCCCAATGAAAGACCTCTTGTAAGGGAGCTTTGGTATTTCTTCACCTAACTTAGTTTAGTTTGTCTCTAAGGCCATATATATTGGATGATCCTCGAAGTTTACTCACCCAGATTGATAGTAAATGAAACTCTAATTTGCATCCGCATTTTAGACCCAACACAACTAACATTTAAACTTAGGAGGAGATTCAACACAATGAGGGAATTATTCCAATATTATAAGTAGATTGTATGGCTTCAGTTTTTCCCTCTTTCTTCTTACTTAGAATTCATACAACCTTTTGACTGTGGATTCTTCAAAGAATTAAGGTTGTTTTTTAATTGTTGTTTATCTTCTCCTCTAGTTCTTTATTTTTGTTATATGATCTGTGGGAGGCCAATCCCTATTCTTAAATGGATGAGTTCATTTACATTTTTAGGATATTATAGAATCTATTAAAACATTTGTATATATTTTTAAGGTTCCTTAGAGAACTATTTAAGATCTCATCTCTAGTGTGAACTATGAACGTTGGGTTTCTAAAAATGTCTGTCGTGATTTATTTCAATAAACCAAATTCTTAATATTTTTCCTTACAATTATGCTGGAAGGTCTACGAAAATACATGAGTCTTGAAATGTTGAAATATTTGATGTTTCTATTCATATGTATCATATTTTTTTTGAGGTTTGGTCCTATCTCATTCTTTTTTCTTTATTTTCTTTTGAATGTGTAATTATTCATTAAAGAGGATCACTACCTCTTAAGAAATGAGTCGGGTGGAAATTATTCCCTCAAAGGTTATCTTTGAGATTAGTCCAATCTCGATGATCAACAACTACCATATGTCAACCACATGCCCGTGGTATGAATGCTAACATGGAACATACTGGAAAATATTCGAAGGGCCATAAATTCATGCCTAGAGATTATAATGAGGTAAAATTTGTGCTATCAGAAATCTATCGATGAGAAAAATACAATAGTGACTTAGAAAAGAGGTCTGAGGTATTTGTAGGAAGAAAAAAAATGATAGACACCTCCATAAAGCCACCTTGGGGGTTGGGTAAGTTACATTTCAAGAGAAGATAAAGAAAATCACTAAATAATATCTTAGTATCAAATCCAACGAGGACTACATGCGGGATACAAAAAATGACCCTTCATAGGAAGATCTCAATTTAAGATTTAATTCTACTAATTGGTTGAGAACTCCTAAAATTTGACCACCCTGATATTTTATAAGCTTTTGATATTCAATGAATGCTAGTGGCTCAAGTTTGGTTATTTGATTATGTACAATTTTCATTTCAAATCTAAACAATAGTTTATGCCCTGTTGCAATTCTTAAATTTGTTTGAAGATGTTACACCAAAAATATCCTTCATTGGAAGATCTCAATTTAAGATTTAATTCTACTAATTGGTTGAGAACCCATAAAATTTGACCACCCTAACCTTTTATATACTTTTGATATTCAATGAATTCTAGTGGCTCACGTTTGGTTAGTTGAGTACCTGTAACTTTCAATTCAAATTTAAACCGTAGTTGATGCCTTGTTTCAATTCTTAAATTTTTTTGAAGATGTTTTATGAAATTAGACCTCATATTATTTGATTCCCTTTATGGATATAATTTATCTAAAAGGATCTCAATTTATCTTGTCCATTCATGGAAGATGAAATTCTTTGGATCAACACATATCACTTTGCCTTATTCTTTTACTAATTGAAGGATGAGAGCATAGTTATCACATGTAAGTAGCCTTGAAAAGTTGTCACAATAACAAAATCCAAGTTCATCAAAGTCTTTCCAAACACCATAGCCTAATTTGAAAGTTTTTTTTTGGTTTGAATGAGATCCAAAAATGTTTTGCACTCCCATTTTTCTAAAATTTGGATCTTCATAGGATAAATTTTGATTTCTTCAATTAAAATAGTTGACACATACTTCTCAGTGACTTGTCTAGTGATTTTGAGAAGTTGTGATCTTTTCATCACTTCTTTTGTTGTACATAATTATTGTCTCTTTAACTCTCTTTGACCATGCTTTTAAAAAAAAATCCTCCTAAATTCTTTTCTTTATGGTCATGGATGCTCTACCTTTATATGAAGATTGACCTGTAGTAAACATTCTAATGGAGGGGTATCTTTCTCTCCTGCAAGCATGTTTGTAATGCAATTCAAATGACTCGGTATGTATTCAACATAAAACTTGAAATTTTGTAACCAGAGTGTCTTCTCTTGGATTCTTTATTGGTCCTCAGTTTATAGTTTTTCAAACTAAATCATTCCTACTAGGATATTTAAATATATCCTTACTAAGAAATGCATTGGATTTAGGTAAAGCTTGAAATATTGTATGGTTGTTTTAACTACTTACATTTTTTTTTTTTTTTTAATATTACACTCAAACACACACACACACACAAACACACATTTTATTTTTATTTATTTTTAATTTCACAACCATAGTGGAGTGGTAGAAGATGCAGTTTTCTACTACTCTTTCAATTGATGTGAAGGTCTCATGCGATGGAAAGAGATATGTGAGGGGCTCCTATAGCGATCATATAAGGGGGTTTTGGTTTTTTATTCTATCTAAGATTGTTGAACTATCTAGAATGGTCAATGCATAGGGTACATTTTTAGGGGATGCTTTCATTTTTAGGTATGAAGACACCGCTTTACCCTCATTTCTATATATTATTAATGTCTATTTCCTCAATCGTAGGGAGGAATTAGAGGCCTTACCTCATTGGGAATTCCTACATGCATTACACAACTAGATTATTAGCATATTGTAGGGAATTTTTGTATTTTTGGCTAAGTTTCATAAATATTTTACTTAGATCCATGTACTTTATAGAGGATCAGAGGAGAGAATACATTTCTATGCACATATTTGATCGATTTTTTAACTATGTAACAATAAGTTACTAATTGACTTAGGGCATTCAAAGCTTGGGTAATTCCTCCTCGTATACTCTATGGATCCAAACATTTCATGCAAAATGGGAGGCTTTTTTCCTTTTTGGATGACATGTTTGTATGGATAATGCATCAATGTCTGATGGTAATTTTTTTCTTTTACCTCATTTTAGGCCTTTTTTTCTCTTCCTCCCTCAATATCGAGTTCCATCTCTTCATCAAATCCTTTTAGAGATTGGGATGAAGCCTTAGGATGGAGAAAATTTAGGGATGAAGGAGGAGTCAATCCCCTACTTGTGGACCTTAGTTCAAATGAAATCTCGATTGGGGATAAGAGGCACCATCCTAACTATGAGGAGGTCTAATCCCCAACATGAAAAAATGAAAATAAGACCTTCTAGTTCTTCATTAAAACCTTATCAAGTAGATCCTTATTGATTTGGGTCAAAGATGAGGACTCAATGGAGAGCCTCAAAAATAAGATTCAACAATGTGAGGGACTCCCAATAGCTGAGAAAATGATCATCTAATAACGGAAATTGTCACAAGATAAGAGGATTCCCAAAGAATGCAAGATAAATAGAGGCTCCAATCTTTTTTTGGTCTCAGGATTGTGTAGAAGAGTAGGAACTTTCCCACCAGTATTTGATAAAGAAGCTGCTAGAGGAGGAGCATGACATACTATGGCCATAGCCTCTATAAGGACTATGCATGGGACCTGACATAG
>APFE030925903.1:21869-33123 GCA_000404065.3 Pinus taeda | reverse complement strand
ACTCATATGGTGGAATGTGATCTCTTTATCCTCATATTTAGATTTTTCCTAAAAAATAAAAGCATACAAAAGTGGGAAAGAGCCATAAAGCATGGAGAAGCTTTTTCCTAAGCACAAAAGCATCTAAAAAGTGGAAAATGCCATTTTTATATGATGAAACATTATTCACCCAAAAGCTTTTGCCAAAACTGAACTAATGAGGAATTTAGGAAATCTTCATAGCCTTCACTTTCCTATATATTGGAGGCTTGGTCATTGAGGAAATGATGGGAATTAATGTATTGTCATGCTGCTGAGATCTATCTTGAGAGGGAGAGTTTTGGAGCTAGGAGTTGGGGGAGGTGTTGTTGCAATTGTATCTGATGGTTGTAACTATCCTCCAACTCCTTTATTAATATATATTAGTCGTTCTTCCTTCCATATGCTACTATTCATTCTTTACTTATCCTATTTAACTAATGAATGTATGGGATTTTGGTCTATATTTATTTATTCAGTAACATTTATATGTTTATGATAGTTTCAATTATCAAGATATTATTTTGTGAAGTTTTCTTTGTTCTCTCTCTTGTGTGTAGGACCAAGATTTGGAGCTATCTAAGAGTGCTTCCTTGCCACACTAAAAACTCCAACAATACCTACATGCGAGGACTCACATGAATTCATTCTTCTTTTCTTAATCTATACTCTACATCTTGATGTACTAAGAATCCTGAGCCCTAGAACAACCTTTCTCTTAATCAGTTTATCTAAGGTTTCTAGGATAAACTGAGAGGGTTTTATGTTCATCTAACTGTGCATTAAATCCTACAGCAAAATGATATTTAGAAACTATAATATATTTCACTATGTAATAAAATTAGTAAAATGGAAGTAAAAGTAAAACTTTAAACAAGAAGCCAAAAGTGGACGTAACCATCGATGCAAAATTGGGAGTAGAATTGGATGTTAAACTAGCCATCAAAACAAGATGCAAACAATGAGACAAAAAGGGTTTTAAAGTAGAATTAAAAAAGGGTGTAAAACTAGACACAAAGAAGGGAACAAAATAGGGCATACAAAAAGATACCAAATTGGGCGCAAATAAGGATGTAAAAATGGACACCAAAATGAGGATGCAAATAATGGTGTAAAATTATGATGAAAATTTGGGTGCAAAAAGGATGTAAGAAAAGACACAAAACAAGAAGCAAAATGGGACTAAAAAAGGGTGAAGCTAGGGTTGCCAAAAATGATGCATAACTAGATGAAAATTCAGACTAAAATCTAGGTGCAAAATGAGATGCAAATGTGGACACAAAATGTGGCAGAAAAAAAGATGCAAATTTGGATGCCAAAAAGGATGCAAAATTAGACACAAAAAATGATGCAACATTAGACACAAAAAATGGTGAAAATTTGGACATAAAAGTAGAAAAAATGGTGCGAAAATGGGCATAAAAATGGCTCAAATTTGGATGCAACATTGGATGCAAAATGAGGTGCAACAAATGATTCAAAACTTGGTGCAAAAACAAATGCAAACGTAGACGAAAAAAATGGCTCAAAATTGAACGTAACATTAGACAGAAAATGAGATTCAAAGATAGATGCAACACATGGTCCAACATAAGGTGAAAATTTAGATGCTCAAAAGGATGCAAAGTTGGATGCAAGAAATGTTGTTAAAAATGATGTTAAATTGGATGCAACAAATGACGCAAAATTAGGTGCAAAATTGGATGCAAAAAAGGGAGACAAATGAAACGAAAAAGTCGATGAAAAAAATGGTGCAAAAATGGATGAAAATTTTGGCATTAAATCAGATTCAACATGTGGTGCAAAATTAGATGCAAAAAATGGTGTAAAAAAATGTAGAAAAATTGATGCAAAAATAGATGTAAAAATAAGTACAAAATTAGAAGCAAAAAATGGCATAAGACTAGATGCAAAAACTGGGACAAACTCGATGCAAAAAAAAAGGCACTAAATTAGATGCAAAAGATGGTGTAAAACTTGATGCAAATTACAACACAAAAATAGAAGCAAAGAATGGCACAAAATAGGAAGCAAAAAATGATGCAAAAATAGATGCAAAAAATGGCACAAAACTAGAAGCAAAACCTATTGTAAAACCAAATGCAAATTTTGGTGCAAAATATGATGCAAAATTTGGCGTAAAAAATGATACAAAATTTGGCACAAAAAATGACGCTTTAAAAATTGTACAATAGAGCCAGATTTAGCGCCAGGCTGATCATCCCAATGGAGAGAAAAATACACTAAAATCTGGTGCTAAATCTGGCGTAAATTGCCTATTTTGTTGTAGTGATATTGATTGAAAAAGGAAAAGCCTCAAATAATGCTTCTCCAGGAAACAAAGATAACATGAGAGAAATTAGAATAGATTCTAAGGAGGATGAAACCAAGATATGAGGCAGTTGCAGTGGATGCAAAAGGAAGTGCAAGGGGCATAACAATCATCTGGAACCCAATAGAGGAAAAGGAATATGACTAGATAGGAATGCAGAGAATACTCACAGGTCACTTCCAGAATATAGGGACCAAAGAATGGTTTATGATCTAAGCAATCTATGGGCCACATATTCTAGCTAAAAAGGAAGACTTTATACAAAGCATAAGGACCCTAAACCAAATGCATGATAAAAAACTTTGGTCGATTACAGGGGACTTCAATGTGATAACTACCTTGGAGGAAAAGAAAGGAGGGATTAAAAGAGAGGAACCAGAAATGGAACAATTTAGGGATCTACAAGAAGAGATCCACGTAGTAGATATACCTACAATCAATGGAATGTACACGTGGAATAACCGAAGAGGAGGAAGCCACCAAATAGCATCACGATTAGAGAGATTCTTGGTAACTGAAAACTTAATTAGCAGAGATGTATACTACGAGGCATCCATCCTACCATGCATGGGATCTGACCACTCGCTGATTAGACTATAAGTGGACTTGAAGCAAGGGCAGACCAAGAGACCCTTCAAGTTTGAAGCATTCTGGTTGAGGGACTCGACCTTCCTAGGAAAGATGAAGTAATGGTGGAAAGCAAGTAAGAAACAAGGAAGAAACAAAATGCACAAACTCCAACTTCGTCTCAAAGAAATCAAAGATTAAATAAAAAGATGGAACAAGGACAAATTTGGTAACATACAATAGGAGTAGGAACTGCTATAGGAAAGGATGAAAAAGGTACAACAATAGATAATAACAAATGGTCACACTAAACTCCTAGTGGTGGAAGAAGGACAATTGTTGAATAGGTTGGAGGAAAGGAGGCAGCAGGAAGATATTATGTGGAAAAAAAAATCAAGAATTCAGTGGCTAAGAGAGGGGGAAAGGAACACTAGATTCGTTCACAAAGCGATAATCCAACATCACCAGGATAACAAGATCTCTACCCTAGTAGACCAAGATGGAAATTTCCTTATTCAAAAGGAATAAATGGAGAACCTATTGGTCCAACACTTCCAAAATTTATTGACTGAACCTAATCTAGATAGGACAAAAGATATAAACAAGATTACTTGGCATAGCCCTCAGCTAGTTAGTAGGGACCATAACCTAGCTCTTATGAGGGAAATAACAATGAGTGAGGTGGAAGAAGTGATCAAAGGACTAGAGAAGAACAAAATTATGGGTCTAGATGGCTTTACAGCAGAATTTTCCCAGGCAACTTGAATGATTCTAGGAGAAGATATCTTAGTAGTAGTGGAGGAGTCAAGATGAACTAAAAGGATGTACCCGACCTTGAATTCCACCTTCCTATCTCTTATCCCCAAAATAGACCATTCGGAAGAGCCTCATGGGTTTAGACCTATAGCCCTATGCAATGTAATATACCAAATTATGGCTACAATAATGGTAAACCACCTCAAACCAATCCTTCCTGACTTAATCTCTCAAGAGTAGATTGGCTTTGTAAAAGGAAGGTAAATTGTGGATGGGATTGTCACGGCTCAAGAGACAATTCACTCTCTGAAGACCCAAAAAGCTAAAGCTATGATGATAAAACTAGATCTATCAAAAGCATACGACCGACTAAGTTGGTCTTACCTCCAAGAAATCCTGAAAGCCTTTGGCTTCGATCCCAGATGGATAAATTGGATCTATTATATGATATCAACCCCTATGTTTTTAATCCTTCTAAATGGAGCTCTGACTAAGGAATTTAATGAAACAAGGGGGCTAATACAAGGCAACCCGATGTCCCCTTTCTTGTTCATATTGGCTGCTGAAGGACTAGGAAGATATGTAAAAGCAAAGGTGTAAGGAGGTCAATTTAAAGGCCTGCGAATGTGGTGTAATGGCCTTCCATTAACACATTAGAATTTTTTTGATGATATAATGATGTTTGGGCAAGCAACCCTCAAGGAAGTCAAAGCCCTGATAGACATCTTGCACGACTTCACGAGTGCTTCAAGAATGAAGATCAACAAAGAAAAGTCAGATATATTCTTCTTCAATACAACATCTTAATCACAAGCTTTCCTGGTGAGAACAATGGGTTTTAGTATAGGAAACCTCGCCTCGAAATATTTGGGGATCTCGCTAATTCTACACCTGATCAGAGTGGCAAACTGGAAAGCAGTACTGGCAAAAATACAAGGGAGGCTGCAGAACTAGACTTTTAGGACTCTAAATATGGCGAGTAGTGTCATACTGTTAAAGGTAGTGCTTCAATCAATCCCGATATACTAATTATCAAGCCTAGCAATTCCTAAAACTGTATTCCATGGATTGATTGACATCTTCAAGAAATTCTTGTGGCAAGGGCCACACACAGTAAAAAAATGGGCATTGTTATCTTGGAATTGGCTAAATAAACCAATCAAGGCAGGAGGGTTGGGACTTTGAGACCCATATATTCTAAAATAGTTCATGGGGGCTAAGTTATGGTGGAGATGGATTTAGGGAGGAACATACCTATGGAAAGAAATATGGGGGAGAAAATATGGAATGCCATGATCAATAGAAGGAAGATCAAGAGTCCAAGAAAACATAAAGGGGTCGGCCATATGGAATCTGGCATCTGAAAACAGAGAAATAATAAGAAATCATAGTTTATGGGAAATCATGGGAGGAGACAAAGTTAGATTCTGGAAAGAGGTGTGGCAGCAGAGAGAGAAATTATACAGTAGGCCAGACCTAGCGGATATATTCCAATATACAAACAACCCAACAAATTAGCTGGTGAAAAACTATTGGGGAATGGATACAGGGGAAAAATGGAGAAAATGGAAGAGGAAACAAGATTGGTCGGGCACACCAGAGTTGATTCAATGGGAAAACTACAAGAAGGAGATAGAGTCCTGAAGAATAGCGATATTGGAAGGACTAGACATAATAAGGTGGGGATATAGAATAAAAGGGATGTTCACTATCCGAGAAGGATACCACTTGCAAGCAACACATCACCAACAACAAGGGGTACCCATATGGGAAAGAATCTGGAAGGACAAACTATGGCCCAAAATAGGCTTCTTCCTATGGGTTGCCATGCATGGCAGAGCACTAATATGGGATCAATTACAGGTAAGGGGGATGCAAGGACCATCGGCTTACTGCATATATGAAAGACAAATGAAATCAATGGAACACTTATTAAATGCTTGAAGTTATAGTGAATTTCTATGGCAGTACCACCAGCAACTTTTCAGCCATAGAGACAGGGATCAATCAAGCACAAAAATAATAATGGAACAATGGAGAAGGAAGCCTTACCAGGATCCCATCTTGAACCGAGCCTGGCAGATATCCCTTGGATTCCTTCTATGGGCGGTGTTGAAGGAAAGGAACCGAAGAATTTTTAAATGGGAAAAGAGAACAACAATAGGGGAATGATAGTTTAGAACATTCGAGACATGATTCTTGCAAAGAAATGGTACCCATATGACTGGGAAGCCACTCCACAGGAAGGTCGTATATTGGAAAGGTTAAGCTTAAATCCAAGTGTGTTTATGGCCAATTCATGGAAACATAAACCTACTCCATGTGATTCCCCAACCCTCTTCATATTTCCCCAAGAAGAGTTCATAAAAATAAACTTCGACAGAGCAACTAAAGGGAATCCGGGGGATGCAAGCTTAGGAGGGGTGTTCCAAGACCATCAAGGTAACATCATTCTCCTGTATGTCATGGATTGTGGAATAGCGAGTAACAGAAAAGTAGAGCTCTATGCGCTAAAGCGGGGGCTAGAAATAGCTTGGAGAGAAAATTTCCAGAGAATAGAGGTGGAAGGAGACTCGAGACTAGTAATAGATATAGTGAAAAAACTCTAATAAGGAACCAACTGGGAGAAGATAAGCCAAAGTTAGAGGATGGAAAGGCTGGTTCACGAAATAGGAAATCTAATACAAAGGATAGAATACATTATTCTCACACATGTTTGCAGGTAGGGGAACGTGGCAACAGATTTCTTAGCCAACTGGAGATGTGGACAAACCAAAAGCAACCTTGATATAAGGGGAAGTGATTTAAGTCGAATGGAAGGAATGAGCAGTCTTGTGGAAATCCTGAGAATAGATAATGAAAAAGGAGAGAACCCTCGATCGAGGTGTGGAGGGAAATGGCGGGTAGAGGGAAGAGAGGCTGGACAGATGGCATGGTGGGAAAAGGTAAGTGAGGCTGGACAGATGGCAGGGGAGCTGGCAAGTAGATGTAGAGAACCGAGATACATAGGATGGCAGGAGCAGTTGAAAGTGGGAAGGCATTTATGATGGTCAATAATTTAAAGGTAAGTGGGTGCTCATTACGAGACACACACACGAAGAGAAGGGAGGCGACTAGCCGAGCAAAGCGAGTGGCGGGTACCTTGTGAGTGAGGACAGTTAGGTGGGAGAGTAAATTAAAGGAAAAGGTGGCAAGGTTGAGGGGACTTTTCATGTAGGAAGTGAAGGGTGAACGTACAGTCAAATTTGGCAAGTGTCAAGAGTTGGGGGATGTCGACCAGCATTCGGCCTTCGCCTGTAAAACCTGGTATATGCCTCCAGCCCTCCCCTGCATCGGTAAGGAGATTATGAACTAGAAATTGAGGTGAAAATCAACTGTAGGAGGAACAATAATGAGTTCTATAGAATATTTCTGGTTAATTATTATTGTTTCCCCAATTGAGAAAATAAATGAAGCATTTTGGATCCCTTGGGTTATTGGCCTATCAACCTGGGGTGGGATAGACCGAATAGCTATCTAGGGAGGGGGGGAAGGGAAATTTGAACCTCGTCTAATGGTAGCAAGGCCCTGGGATAGAAGGATAATGTCGGGCCAAATTAATCCAAATGGATCCTAGAACACTCTCTAAGTTTTCATGAACTCTTTAAAAATCGTGCCAAAGATTCAAAGTCTTATAAATATCAAGCTATCAGAGAGAATCCTTAGACATTTGCAATGGTGATCAGCGCGGATCAATGAGGGTTGTCGATCTAGCATGCAGAGCGGGGGACCATGGTAATGCTGCTGACACCAACCAGAAAATGCAGGGGAAAATTTAAGCAGCGAAGGTAGTTTCCAATATACGATTAGCAACAAGTCGCTAATCGCATATCACAGGGCAAACCTCTCAGCGAAGCGAAGCCCTGAGCACCCAGACCCGAAATAATTATTAAACGTGGAAAATATTGTTTCGGTTCCATCGGAATGGGATTCCAAAAAATTGGCAGGATATTGGATGGGCTTCGAGTGGTAATCAGTTTCATCCGAGTTTCGCCCGATGCCATACAACAATTGCCACGTGTCCCGCGGAAGAGAGAAAGAACCGCTCACATCGGATGGGTAAACATCATACTACTTAGCCACCTGATATGAATGACAATCGTAGGATCTGGGGCCCCCAAATCAATGGTGGAGACGCGTTCCGATGGATGACCAGATTTGACAAGATTATAAAGCATAGATCACATAGGATTTGAATTCCAATATGGATGATGCGTTGGCAGAGGGTCATGTTTCACGGGCATTCTTGGAGTTAACATAAAAACAACCATTTCAAATATGTCCAAGAGAACTGACACTCATCCATTATGAAATGGGTGGCCACCTCCCTGTGAGGTGTTACACAATGACTGATTACGCGGGACAAGGGGATTCAAAAGGATAGAGGCAGGGGAAGTGGAAATGAACAGTCAAGAAGCAGATTGGCTTTAAAGCCACAAATTGACAGAGAGAGAAGCAGAGAGCAGTAAGCAGTAGGCAGTAAGCTGAAAGCAAAGAGAATAAACAAGTTAGGAACTGACCTGAAGAAGAAAAGGCAGCTCCAAACCAGAGTTAAGACAAAGACAGAGAGAGTTAGAGAGTCTGTGTACTCCAAAGAAGGATTGAGAGGTTCAAGCAAACTCCTTTTCACACCTGTCATGTATTGAGTCTTAAATTGGGCTCAGACTAGTGTAATCAATAGAGATCGAGAGTCAGTGAGGAGAGTCTATGTACTCAAAGAGACTTGGGGGATCCAAGTACAGTCTTACTAGTTTTTATTTGTTGAGTGAGACTCAAATTGAGCTCACTGTTGTAAAAACAAGACATAATAGAGAGGCCACCACTGAAGGCTGGACCAGGAGACGTAGCCCAAGAGTATTGGGTGAACTCCTTATTAAACTTGTTGTGTTTATATGTGTTGCCTATTATGTTTTCTTTCACTGCTTCATTGCCTGTGTATTTCACAATCTTATCGATACGTTGCACAAAATAACATGGGCACATCCATGCACATGATTCTGTAATACCTTATTAATTGTCTTAGATCAATTCCAGATCACAAATTGACTAAGACAGTAAAGCCATTTTGAGCGTATTTCTCTGTATTTGCAAGAGGAGCTTCTTATGGTAGCTTAGGAAGGGTATCTAGATTTGGGGGGAGGGAGACAAAGGGAACTACAAGAGGCCTGGAGTGAAACCAGACCCTAGTGCAACCTCTGGCCCAATTGTCTAGTTGTAACCCCTCAGAACAAGGTCGAAGCAAGACCTGGAATGGGCTAGCAGAAGCTAGAGCAATAGCTGACCCTGTGACCGGGGAAGGGAGAAAGACCATACCCGGATTGGGCTAAGCCTCATTGGGGGGCTTTCCTAGAAAAGGTTAGGAATCTTACATCCTGGTGACAGAATTGTAGACTGGTGGGAAAGGATAAATAAATTTCTTGCTCTCTCGGGTGGAGAAAACCAGGGGAGAAAGACTACTGGGAGTCCCGTTGGCTGGGTTGGTAGCATAGGATGATGGAGGCTTAGGGAGGTCTTGACGGATTCAGGTACAGGGTAAAATCGATTTCTCAAGGGTAGCACCCCAGAAGATGGAGGTTTCTCTATCTGGAAAACCTTTGAGGGTAGAGAGGGGCACCCGAGAGTCGTCTGGGAATGAGTAGCGAAGAGGGCATGGAGGGGACGAAAGAGACAGCACCAGAGCAGCCTCAAACTGACATTGTGGGGAAGAATGATGGGAATTAGGGAAGGAACAAGGCCAATTCTCAGTCGATGAATCAAAGCATGAACACAGGGAATTTTGACAAAACAAAGACCAAAACCCAGATCATAAATTATTATGCATATACTATGGATAATTTCATTCTGGTTTATAATGTCTTAATTCTGGTTTCTATTATAGGTAGCACAAATGGCAGTATTCAGAAGGCTCCAACAACACAACATTTGCACCACACCAATTCTTACCAGGCCCCCGTCTAGGCGAGCTGTTCGGGCAGGAAAGAAAGGGGCAGCAAGAAGACACAGATGGCTGACGAAGGAAAACAACAACGAAGGAAAGGTAACAGAAGAACATGAAAGATAGAGAAAAAAAATGAAAGGACTGGAGCCATCTGCAAGCAAACTTTTGAGGAAAAGAGGAAGGAAAATATGACATGAAAGTGTGCAGAATCTCATCAACACCTACTATGTAGGAACCTCAATCGAGGTGAAAGCAATTATTTTCGAATGGGAAAGTGAGCTAAATGCCAACATCGAGAATGAAGAGATTCAGGCAGAAGAATGGGAGACAATCATTATGCATCCAAGTAATACCTGAGGTCGCCAAACATTGTTTCGGCAAACCATCCAACAATATTAGGTTATGAAAAATATCCTGGCTAAAGTAATGACCACCTACAAGGAAATAGAAGAACTGAAAGAGGACAAACCAGCAAAACTAAGCCAAAAGGATCTCTAGAAGAAGATTCAGTCAGTCCAAATGCAACTGTATCATAACAATATCTGCCTAAATAGAGTTGAACAACATCTCCAGACTATGATGCAAAGTGAAGTACCTGGGTTGAGTGCAAAAGCCTCGAGTTGATTCTTCAAATGAATGAAGCAATCCAGTTAGTTAAATTTTGTTTTTATGATGGTTGGCATTTACTTTTCAAGCATGAAGCATATAGAAGATAACGTAACCAATGTAGCATGGATTATTAGAATTACTCTGTTTAAATTTTGGACAATGTTTGATGCAGACAGGTGGCCAACATACCTGGTTTCATGTAGGCATGTTGAGGCCACCAGTAGAATTTTGAAACCAAAGGCAATATGTTTATAAAATGTTAATAGAAAAGGAAGATCTACCAATCTTACACAAAAAAAACAAATTAAATAATAATAAATAAATTTATTTATTAGTAACAAGATTATACTTGCATATTTAATTAATAATATCCTTAATTCTTAATCATAAAACTAAAATTCAATTTTGAAACCAAAGACAATATGTTTATAAAATGTTAATAGAAAAGGAAGATCTACCAATCTTACACAAAAAAATAAACAAATTAACTAATAATAAATAAATTTATTTACTGACCTACAAGGAAATAGAAGAATCGAAAGAGGACAAACCAGCAAAACTAAGCCAAACGGATCTCTAGAAGGAGATTCAGTCAGTCCAAATGCAACTGCCTAAATAGAGTTGAACAACATCTCCAGACTATGATGCAAAGTGAAGTACCTGGGTTGAGTGCAAAAGCCTCGAGTTGATTCTTCAAATGAATGAAGCAATCCAGTTAGTTAAATTTTGTTTTTATGATGGTTGGCATTTACTTTTCAAGCATGAAGCATATAGAAGATAACGTAACCAATGTAGCATGGATTATTAGAATTACTCTGTTTAAATTTTGGACAATGTTTGATGCAGACAGGTGGCCAACATACCTGGTTTCATGCAGGCATGTTGAGGCCACTAGTAGAATTTTAAAACCAAAGACAGTATGTTTATAAAATGTTAATAGAAAAAGAAGATCTACCAATCTTACACAAAAAAAAAATTAAATAATAATAAATAAA
>APFE030925903.1:2954-21715 GCA_000404065.3 Pinus taeda | reverse complement strand
CAGTAATAAGATTATACTTGCATATTTAATTAATAATATCTTTAATTCTTAATCATAAAACTAAAATTCAATTTTGAAAGCAAAGACAATATGTTTATAAAATGCTAATAGAAAAGGAAAATCTACCAATCTTACACAAAAAATAAACAAATTAAGTAATAATAAATAAATTTATTTATCAATAACCAGATTACACTTTCATATTTAATTAATAATATCTTTAATTCTTAATCATAAAACTAAAATTCATAATTAAAATTTTTAATATGTAAAATATATTGTTAGAAGAACATTTCTAATTAATAGTTTTAATACGTAAAATATGTTGTTAGTCAAAGAACGTTTGTAAACCTATAAGTATTCAATTACCTTAGACGTTTTCTGTTGGGCCTTATTGTATAGATGTTTTTTGTTCGTTTACAATATTTTTGTATTCCTATATGGGGATTCTCATCTGACTATTTTCTAATTATGTTTAGTAGTTATTTGTACCAATTTTTGGCTGGGATGAATGGTCACTCTTTGGCTGGGATGGTCATTTTGTATATGGAAGGTTTTGGTTTCCATCCGTTTATTTTGAAAGATACATTTTTAAATATATTAGTTTAGATGTACTTTTTCTTTTTCTTCTAAACATATGCACCGGTATATTATATAAACTAATTGCTTTTCATTTGAAAAAAACAAAAAAAATAAAACAAAACAAAAACAATAACAAAAAAACAAAAAAACTCTCAAGACAAAATAGATTTTCAAAGTGCATCCTATAGCATATTCAAACATAAATTGAAAATTTATTACCATCACCATAATTTCCTGGCTTGATTGCATGAGAGAGATACTTGAATATGTGATTAAAATAGAGTTGTAGCCTCCATTACATGGAATACAATTGACAAGTGTTTGTGATGTATTCACAAGGGAAAGAGAAACATATGTCCTCCTACACTTATCAAATTGTTTATAACCTCAGTAAATTAGTAAGAGTATATTTATATAAAAAAATTTAATTTAATTTATTTATAATATTATTATTATATATATTATATATTATTTATTTATATATAATATGAGTTTTGGTTCACCTTGAATTGTTCTTTGAGAAATCAGATTAATGAAAGAATCTTAAATTTTTAACCATTTGAGTTTGAAATTTAAAATGTTAATACAAAATTGAAAAAAAATTCATCCATACTTGAATGTTGTTTACTCAAATAACTATATAAACTAATAAAAACTAGATATAGCCAGTGACAATATCAATAGACCATGGGCTAAGAAGAGTCTAAAGGCTCCACTTTGATAGGTTCTTTTCAATGTTGAGGGGAGCTACCCGAGTCTAGTGGGAAGTAGACATGGTCATTAGTCATCTTCATTCACCTACCTAGGGTCTTCATAGATAGCTATAGTTCATTCAAAATTAAAATTACATCTTCCTTAGCTTATTTATAGTCCAACATAACTCAAGCTAGCAATATATTCATATGTTGGTACAAATTGATAGTATGCATGTATTGGTTGTTTCTACCTATTGTATGATCTGTGGTAAGTATCCAGGAGGTCACTTCACTAGGACATTTATGTCTAATAAGAAATTGGCACTCCATAGTGATATCTCTCTCTTCCTAATCCATCTTGGCATGCATATTCTGTGACATGTGCTCATGGTAGTGTTGTGCCAAGGACACTACTTATTGACGAGCACAAGTTCCCCCTTTACTCTGATAATATGTTCCCCCCTACAACATCAAGCATATTATCTTGGCATGGTGAATTCCTACTCCCAAAGAACTAATGACTACTATGACCAAGCAAGGATGAGTCTACAACTTCAAAAGATAGACCTTTAGACCAGTGTGACAATATGGTGACTCGAAGAAGACACTACTTAGATCGAACATAATGGATAAAGGAGGATATGCAATAGGTGAGAAATACTAGAGAATGATATCATGAAAGTTGATGTGATCATAAGATAGACCAACAACAACAGGATAAGCACTTCATGCAGCTTTAATGAGATTGATAATATTTATACCATGCCAACTAATGAGTGTGGATTCATCAATGCCACATACTAGAATGAAGTAGTTATTAATTACAAGTTATAACATCATTCTAAATCTCTTAACCACCCCTACAAATCGTGATAACCAAGTGTGGAGGGATATGCTAGCACAATGCCTGCAGGTGACTACAAATGATGAAAATCAACCTAATTTCTTTTATCACATTGTAATAAATTTCAAACTGATGCAACATCAAAGTGGAGTAATGACACATAGTTTGTTGTGATTTGGAATAATTATCACCTTCCATCTTTGGGAGGTGCAATGGAACATCCTAACTTTGCATGAGAGAGAGAGAGAGAGAGAGAGCACCTCCCATATCACCCTTTCTAAGAGAGAGAGAGAGAGAGAGCACCTCCCATATCACTTTTCCAAGAGAGAGAGAGAGAGAGAGAGGGAGCACCTCCCATATCACCTTTCCAAGAGAGAGAGAGAGAGAGAGAGAGAGGTCCTTCCACATAGCACCTCCCATATTACCATTTCCAAGAGAGAAAGAGAGAGAGAGAGTTTCCACAAGAGCAAGAGAGAGATACATAAATAGTAAAAGTTTACTTTGCATGCTTGGTGTTATGGATGCCATGCAGTCCTTCCACATAGCACCTCCCATATCACCCTTTCTGTGAGAGGGAGAGAGAGAGAGAGAGAGAGAGAGAGAGAGAGTTGCATCATATAAATAGAAAATGTAAAAGTTTACTTTGCATGCTTGGTGGTATGGATGCCATGTGGTCCTTCCACATAGCACCTCCCATATCACCCTTTCCATGCGAGAGAGAGAGAGAGAGAGAGAGAGAGAGAGCGATGCATCATATAGATAGAAAATGTAAAAGTTGATTGGAATGACATTATCTAAACTAAAAAAATAGTACTAATTTGTGTCATTAGAAGACAAATAATCATTAACTATTTAACAAAGTTTGTGACATAGAATTTTTTTCAATCATAGGATTTTCAAATAACATTTAGGAGTCTAAAGATGACCAAGGTATATTGATTTTATTTTTTTCTATTAGTTGGGATGATATTTGATTTTATTTTGTTTTACCCTCATATGACCAACATGAGGAACCCAATCTACCATCTTAGAAAACAACTCAGTGTATATTAGATTGTGTTTCTCACTAGAGAGATCTCACTCCACTTGAGTAATTTCTTCTTGAATTTGATAAGGGGTTAGCTCTTGATACTAGGCAGTTGAACTCTCAGCTCAAGTTTGAGCTCTACAATTGCCTCACTCTTGATAATAGGCTAGTCCATTTTGAACTATGGCC
Organism: Pinus taeda; assembly: GCA_000404065.3. NCBI lineage: Eukaryota > Viridiplantae > Streptophyta > Pinopsida > Pinales > Pinaceae > Pinus > Pinus taeda. The sequence goes on along the minus strand of APFE030925903.1, from coordinate 18,378 downwards.
CTTTGCTTGAGCATGGTGGCTAGTGAAAGGAATGAGAGGTTCTTAGATGGGTGCATCAAAACCAACGGAAGTAGTGGGTTCCTCATATAACCTTGGTTACCTAACTGGGCCTCCTAGTGGTTGAACAAATACATTATCAAAACCATCTATGAAAGAGTAGCTAGAACCAAGTCAAGAATTAGTATTAAAACTGTAAACTAATCCATAAATTGTCATGGGTATTCCACTAGATAGTTCGTCACAACAGATCTGATAAAACTTTATTTAAAAATATGAAATATACATTATTAGTGTTTATTTTTGTTTTCATTTATAAATTTATAGATTACAGTTAATTGTGTAGCATGCAAATTAAAATTATGCAGAAAATAGAGAATAGTGAAATAAAAACTCACAAACCATGATTGACATAAGATATGACCTGGGAAACTATTTCAAGAGAAAACCGAGCTAGAAGGCGAGGGTGTTATGCTCTCTTTCTCTGAACAGAAAATGGTTGCAAGTATAAAGTATGGCCTAAGGATTGTGGCCTAATAAAGTGTATAAATACTCTCTATTTTCTCTATCTTCTCTCTCTCTCAACCATTTTTTCTCATCTATGGAATAAATGAACTCCAAATAATGGAACCTCCTTCCTCCTAGTGGCCCAGTTATAACACAACTTGATAGCCTACTAGTGGTATGGTTTGACTACCTCAAATTTTAACAAGAGTTACAATATGGACTCTTCTAGAATATTCTTCATCATAATCACATGGTTATCCCATTTTCCATGAATAATGGGGGCAAACATGGCGTCCTCTCAAATTATGGTCATGAAAATAGGAAGGTCAACTTTTAAGAAACGTAACTTTTGCATAAAAACTATGATTAAGGCGATTCTTGTGTCATTGGAAATGTCTCTATGTGTAGAATATGAGAGAAATATTTTGCATTATATCAACAAATTTTTACCCCACAAAATTTCTTTTGATGCCTTAAAATGCTCCCGGAAGGTTTTAGACCCTAATTTTCGAATTTGGGTCCTATCGCAAAAATGGGATGTGAGTTGATTCCTCTCCTTTTACCACTCTAAAATCATTGAGATAGATGAAAAATAATATAATAATCTAATCCATAACACAACCCCAATGTATCCAAACATATCTAGGCGTAAATGGACTATAGAGCTCCAGAGGGGGCTCGCCTAAAGGGCATTGCTTCGCTACAAACTCGGCCTTACAGGAGGAGTAATGTTTTGCATGTCTAGACATAAGAATGAATACCTAGAAATTCATAGTTCCATCCTCGGTCTTGAAAGAGTAAATAGCATGGTTGTGTCATCCTTTCCACTCTAGATACGAGGTTGGAAACAAAGCTAAGCCATTAAAAAATCCACGAAGCTCCCCACTAACAATGGAACCTATATAAAACTGCAGCCAGTCAAGTAAGAGGGGGGGTTGGTTGAAGAAGTCAAGATGTGAATATCCAAGGTGATTCGTTAACAATTCTCTTCATATCCATGTATGTAGTGAAAATCCTCGTGTGACATGTAGAATCTTGACAACATGCCCATTGATGGCTAATCATTAATTGTTGAATGATTGAAAAGATTGCACTAATTAGGCTAATTCATGAGAGCTGTGTTATCATCCATGGTGTACCTTTGCAAATCTCTCTAAATGATTTTTCACACAAGTAATAAACTATGGTAATGAATGTGGAGCATACCCACTCGGTGATGCATTTTGATGGCCATCAACATATTATGCAAGACTTAAATGTTCTTTGAGGAGGCACGCTTCCATGTCCCACCAGCTTGTGCCCTGGTAGGGCGGTGGAAACAAGCTCCTCTCACGTCTTCTACCTTGGTCACCCCATCTAGGGTTGCATTTCTAAACTTTAAGATAATTAAGCAATGAGAATTTAATAAGCCTTTAAATAATCACTATAAAAGGATGTAAAATCTTATTTTGAATGTAAATAAAATGTGAATAATGGCTTGAAAGTTAAAAGAGTTATAATGTAACTAATTAACATGAAATTAAGAGATTGAAGATTAGATATATGATGTTTAAGTTTTGAAAGGTATAAAAGAGAAATATTCATGCATGCAGTTATAAAATGTAGGAAAACTGACACTTTTTGTCCATCATATTTTATTAGAGAGTCCATCCTTTGAGAGGAAAGAAATTTAATTATCGATTATGTAGGAAAAATATTAATTAAAGGAAAAATAATGTTTTAAGATCAAAAGTTTAGTAAACACTTTTAAAGAAAAAAATAAAATGGAAAAAAAAAATATGAAAAGTCACATAGGAAGATATCTGAAGGACATAATAATTGGAAACATAGAAGTTTCATCCTCTATTTTGAATAGAAAGATGATACCAAATATTATTGTTAGGTGTGGGTTGGGGCGTGGGGGTGTAGATTTTGCTTAACATTTTAAATTTATTTCATGTTAATAAAGAAGTTATTAATGGGAGAAACTTCTACAAGACGTCTTTTGTATGATCATGAACCCAATTGTAAACTATTCTCTTGTTTGCATGATATGTTGGATCGTTGTGAGGTTTGATTCTTTGTTGTAGACTGCTATCCTATACTTGGTGTTTTATATCACATTCATTTACATTGTTTTAGCTAAATTTTGATGTGGAGTTGCAGTTGGTACTTATACTTGTAATCTTTCCACAATTTTTTTATTGGTAGTCATGAGGTTTATACAACATATTTGATTATGAAATTCATCTAACTCACTAGCTTGTATTTATCTTTTAGCTTTATATACATTGGTTCTTTTGGTTGACTAGCTCGAGTGCACGCATTTGAATTATGCACAATGCATCTTTACATTCAACAATTAGAATTCATTTTCAGAATTATAAAATAGTAATGTTAGCTAGTTTAGAATTTGGAGGGTTTTCTAGGGCCAAATGTTGTGAAGTCTAATTGTGATGTCTCCCTAAGGTGAACCCATGATGTTGATTGTGGGACATTTCCCTATGTCAATATCATGTGATAAGGTTTTAACACTAAAGGTTCAAGTAAGAAATCTATGTCTTTCATTGCAAAGTCTCTAGAATATACCATTGAAATTGAAGAGAGTTTTATTTTCTCTAATCATGAGTCATAAGGGGCCTATCTATAGATAAAAGGATTAACATAGGTAGGATTTCAAACCTAATTTTGTCCCCGCCTTGGGCACATTAAAATATTTGACAATACAATTACTTGTTTTTCCTTTATCCAAGTTTACATGGGTGTGGGTAGAGTCTTTGTGTTGCCAATACTTTCTAGCCACCTTCATTACAGGGAACACAACCCTATCAGGCCATTGTCTAACTTAGGATATAAAATTTCATTCTACTTGGATGTTTGATCATGTGAAGTGCATTACCTTTTGTAGATGACATTGATCCAAGTGGTCATCAAGGTCTATCTAAAAAATGGCCTTGATATTGAAAGATTTCTCTCAAGATTTTTTAATGCATTTTTTAGTCCATTTCCATGCATTTTTTTTACAAAATTATGCTCAATGATGAGGGATTCAATTGAGTCTACTAATTTTCTTTCCAACAAACTAAAATAGGCTCAAAATAAAACATTTAAAAAAAACTATAATAGTAACAAACTAGCCATTTTTAAAATAAGTTAAATTGTCTAGCTCAATATTTCCACTCAACTCTAATCATGCTCATATTAAGATTATGATATATTAAAGCTCTTATTTTTTAGAATATGTCAACAATACTATAGTATTAAATTCTGATATATTAAAGCTCTTATTTCTTAAAATATGTCAACAATTATATAGTTTTAAATCTGTTTTAATAAACTTAGTCTTTACATTCCTTTATTCTAACCTCTATATAACAATTATATAGTTTTAAATCTGTTTTAATAAACTTAGTCTTTACATTCCTTTATTCTAACCTCTATATTACCATGTAGATATATATTGTTCTATTTTTTAAATAGTTAATACATTTTTATTATAAATTTTACCTCTCCCCCCAAAAAAATATCTCTTATATCTAATTAGCTTAACTCAACTTTTATATAAATAAAAAGAAAACCAACAGATATACTCGGAACATTAACGGGGAAACCCAACTATTTAGTCCCAGTTAAGTTACTCCACATAGTTTGTCCAATAATTATTTTCAACAATAAAATATAAAAAGACTATTTATCTATTAATATAGATCCAAAAGAATCGATAAACTTTTAACCCAAAAGAAAAAAAACTAAAGTAAAAAGTAATGGAACAAAAAGAATATTCATTGATTCCATTTCTTTTGCGATGAAAGAAATGTGGACCCCTATCTCAATGCGCAAAAAGAGTCACTCTTATGTCATATCACCCATCTCACTCCATGTATGATGTGCAACCCTTAATACCCATTCACACCATAATCATGTGACCCTTTCATTCATATATGTATGAGGTACCATTCATATTTTTTTTGCCATGGAATAAATTGATTATTATATGTTTTTTAAATATAATAATATTTTTTTAAATTTAAATTTTTAATGTATAAAGGATTTATTTAATTAATGGTTTTGGCTGTATATTTTAAAATTTTTTTTATTTGTATTAAGAGTTATTTTTTTTGACTAAAAGAAATAGATAAATTTAAAGATTGAGAAAAGTGAAAACTTATTACTTTTATAAATTTACCAATAGTTAATTACAAGTAATGTGGTCATTTTTGAATAACAATAATGAGATAAATGAAAACTCTTTATAAACTACCAACAAAAATTACAAAATGAAGTGGTCATCTTTAAATAAGAGATAAAAAAAACTTACATTAACAAATAGCAACCAATGATCACAATCATCATTATTAATTTCATCCCTAAAATCTTTTTGTGGCTTTTTTTTAATATAATAAAGAAACATATTAAGCACTCATAATCATTATCCCACTGAACTTAAATAATTTTTCATACTATTTAACAAAAAAAACATTAAAGATAAAAATTAAGATTCACTTCATTACACACCATTTCATCCCTAATGTAATGGGCACATTACACTTTAATATTCACACTAGTTCATCGCTCAATACCACTTTAATATTCACAAGATTTCATCCCTCGATACGATGATGAACATTTGTCCACCGCAAATCAGTTGGAGACCACATGCAAATACTGCACCTCTTTTTTCTGAAGATCCTAAAAACTTGCAGACAATCCCCAAGCCAAGAAATTCGCAGGCTAAAAGTTTCAACCACAGCATCGACCGTTCAGATCTCCGGTAAAGGAGGTTCAGTTCCGACCTTCATACTTTCTCACAACTAAATATAAAAAATCAAACACCAACTGCCACCACCTCCTCAGCTGAAGCGCCACAAAACACGAACAGATTTGAAGATCGCCATTGTCAACCAGAAGGCGGGTTCGTTACTGCCTACATTTCCGTCAATACATCGCTGCAGCGTGCTTAAAGCCCATATGCTGTCAACCATAAAAAACAATAATCTCTGTTTTTACGCTCTAATTCTTCTCCCGATTTCATAGCAGATACACTAGATTTTGATTTTGAGACGATTGCTCCAACAAATTGCAATTACCGACATACACTAGATTTTGATTTTGAGACGATTGCTCCAACAAATTGCGATTACCGACATGGGTTTTCTATGATTCTTTTGGAACTCAGAATTCGGAATTCTGCCGCGATACAGAATGCAATTAGTTGGTATGCGGGCTTCATATCTTTTTATGGCAATAACTTGAGATCGCCTCGATATCCTTGGCTTTATAAGCGTGACCCATTTGGCACCCTCATTACACGCTCAGAGAAAGTGCTTGTGACACTTTTCTGCTTTACATTACTGACGGAGGCTGAGAGCAGGACAATAACGAGTCCTTGAGCTTTATACTCTCTATCATCTTAACTCTGTCAGGCTTGTAGATCAATACAACCACAATCACAGGTACATTTTTGAAAAAAAAAAAAAAATACAGGCCAGAGGTAGAATGGAGTAAAGACCTGCCAAAAAATTTGTCCATTTGGTGTGTAATTTTAAGGCCTGGCTTGTGTTGGGTTGTTTATAACAAAGTTGTTGTAAGGTATTGACCCATTCAGTTTGATTAGAATTGTTTTCATTTTAATGGTTGTGGATTACAAGATTTATAGCAGATAACAAATCTGTTCAGAAACTAGAATGTTGTTTGGCTATCCTTTTCTTTTTTATATATGAGAATGCAATAGATTGTCTGAAAAAGCCATTTTCCTCTTTTTTTTTTTATATGAGAATGCCACAGATTTTCTGAAGAAGCCAATTTCTTAACATGCAGAGTAAAAGAAACCGTTGTTGAAGAAGCCTATCTTGTTGGAAACCAATAAACATATAAAGCAAGCCCTAGAGAAAGGGCCACATATGTTCAGCAAGAATTTGATGGGTTCTTTGAGGCTGTTTTTCATCATAGCATTCTTTGGGTATTCTCTAGCAGAAGATCCCTATAGATTTTTTACATGGAACGTTACATGGGGCACAATACAGCCTCTTGGTATTCCTCAGCCGGTACAATTTTAAAAAATCTCAGGCCTGTTTCCATGCCAATAGTTGTAGCTCACATATGATTTGCCAGGATTTGTCTGACACGTATTCTGTGACTGTTGCAGGGGATTTTAATAAATGGACAATTTCCTGGACCCCAGATCGCCAGTGTCACCAATGATAACATCTATGTGAATGTATTTAACAACCTGGAACAAGCTTTTTTAATAACTTGGTAAATTCTTTGGGTTCTGTCTTTGTGGATTGGCCGGTTTAGATTCATGGATTTGTTTGGTGATCTGCAATATTGCATTGAGGTCCTTACACAAGTTCTGGTACAGGAGTGGCATCCAGCAACGGAGAAATTCGTGGCAAGATGGAGTACCTGGCACAAACTGCCCCATACCACCAGGGAAAAACTATACGTACAAGTTCCAGGTGAAGGACCAGATAGGTAGCTATTTTTACTTTCCATCATTGTATTTGCAGAGAGCTGCAGGGGGCTTTGGCGGACTAAGTGTAGCTAGCAGGGACCTGATCCCTGTTCCATTCCCTCCACCTGATGGTGATATCACTCTGCTTATAGGTGACTGGTACAAAACCAACGCTACAGTAAGTTATTAATCCATCCCTGAAACATGCATATCTCTTAATATTAAAGAGACTGGCTATGTTCAACTTCATCCTGCCCACCAGAATGTTCTCTTGCAATGCATCAATCTCTGACCATATTCTATCTTTGGGCAGATCCTTAGAAGAACACTTGATGTGGGCAGATCCATTGGTCAGCCTGATGGTGTTCATATTCATGGCCATGGGCTACCAAATGAAATAGCAATTACAGTGGAACAAGGTACTTATAACTAACTTCTCTCACAAGGCAGTTTGTTAGATTTAGTATGGGTGTTTCTAGCCTTGCAACGATGGTCCAGTTTAATTTTATTTTATCTGATGGCTGTTGAATCCATTGCTTCTTCTCTTGAGATGTATCTAAAATGACCCATCTGTTTATCTGCAGGGAAGACATACCGCCTCCGAATTTCAAATGTGGGATTGCAATCATCTTTGAACTTCAGGATTCAAGGTCACAAATTGAAGCTTGTGGAGGTAGAAGGATCTCATACCGTTCAAAACGTCTATGATTCTCTTGACATTCATGTTGGCCAGTCCTACTCTGTTCTGGTCACTGCGGATCAGCCACCTCAGGAATATTACATTGTTGCATCTACCCGTTTCACAAGACCTGTTATATATAATACTGGCGTTTTCCGCTACAACAATTCCCAGAAGCAGGTTTCTGGACCAATTCCAGGGGGTCCAACAATCCAGCTTGATTGGTCTGTGAACCAGGCCAGAACCATCAGGTTTGGTTCTTGCCCTGCTTGCTTTGGTTTTAGCATAATGTATGGGTGGGATAATCGTATAGATTTTACAGATAGACAGATGAATGTATATCTGTACGATTGCTAATGTTTTACCATTACTAGAAACTATAGATAAGAGATCATCAGGGAAATTGGGGATAGTTATTTGGTTCTTGCCCTGCTTGCTTTGGTTTTAAAATAATGTATGGGTGGGATAATCGTATAGATTTTATAGATAGATAGATGAATGTACATCTGTATGATTGCTAATGTTTTACCATTACTAGAAACCATAGATAAGAGATCATCAGGGATATTGGGGATAGTTATTAAAAATAAATTTTAAAAAATGGTTATTGGTTTTTTAGTTTGAGTAGTTCAGATTGTGGTTTGTCATCTCATTTATTTAAGTTTTATTTATGTTTTAGTCTATCTAGATTCAAATCTCTAGAAATATGTTCTAACCTATATTATTTAAGTTAAGTTCTAGAAAAAACGAATTAAATTAAAAAAGAAAAATTAAACTAAAACAAAGTTGAATTTTAAAATATCTGGGAGTTTATACCCATCTTATAGTTCTCAAAATTTGAATGGCTATTGATGTATAGATGTAACTTGACAGCCAGTACATTTTAAAATATCTTAGAGTTTATACCCATTTTATAGTTAGCAAAATTTGAATGGCTATTGTACAGATGGAACTTGACAGCCAGTGCAGCTCGTCCCAATCCACAAGGATCTTACCACTACGGCAATATCAACATTACTCGAACAATAATCCTCTCAAACTCGGCCCCCATTATCGATACCAAACAACGTTATGCAGTGAATGGTGTTTCCTACTTGCGTCCCAAAACACCATTGCAGCTTGCAGATTACTACAACATAAGCGGAGTGTTCGTCTCTGGTGGCATTCCTGATAGTGCCAACGGTACATCATCTGCTCACAAGGCGGCGGCTGTGCTAAATGTGGAATACCGGACTTTCATTGAGATAGTGTTCCAGAACAATGAAAACACTATCCAGTCATGGCATTTGGATGGATATTCCTTTTTTGTAGTGGGGTAATTTCTAATTTCCAGTTCATGATTATAATTTTATTTCATAATTTTGTTAATAGTTGATGGTAGATTTTGGAAATATTTAGGAATCTAATCTCAGAAGTTTAACTATTAACATTTAGCTATCAATAGTATATTAGACTTTGTTGCTGAGTTCAGTTTATTGAGGATATTCATGATAATTTTCATCCAATTTTATGTCGTAAGCTTAAGTAGATTATGGATTTTTGAAATATTCAGACGAAGTCAATTATTTAACCTTACCCATATCCAAATGCTAAAATATTTCACGAATCAGCAATCATCATAAAAATGCTCCAAATTTTAAAACCTTGAATACATATGTTCTGCAGATTGGAGAGGGGTGTATGGACACCTGCAAGTAGAGCTCGATACAATCTGTTTGATGCAATTTATCGTAGCACAACCCAGGTAAACCACCAATTGCATGTCTTATTTTTATTCTTATTTACATACATTCTTCAAACTTTATTGCCACACCCAGTGCAACAACCAAGATGACTGTTGTGTTTGTTTGTTTCAACGCAGGTGTATCCACAATCATGGACGGCTGTTCTTTTAACATTTGACAACGCAGGACTGTGGAACCTGAGGTCAGAAATATGGGGACGCCAATACCTGGGTCAGCAGACATACGTGAGAGTGAAGTCTCCTGTGAAATCATTGAGAGATGAATATAATATCCCTAGCAATGCTATCCTCTGTGGGTTAGCTAGAAACCGCTCACGCCTTCCTCATAAGTACTAAGATATCAGGGATCTCCACGTCAGCGTGCATAGCTGGTCTAAAATGGAGGTTATCTAAGATAGAAATAAAATGGATGTCCTCGACTTAATAAAGAGACAAGCTCATATCCATCTCTCAGACCACCTGTTTAGCTCGGGTAGTATAGCTTCTTTATCGAGAGTTATCATGGAACACTAGTATATGAACTCCACAGAACCTGTGATAAATCATTACTTACAATTACATTCCTATCTCATTGTCAATAGGTTATTTATTATTATTTTTTTAATAAAATGGAAATTTTAATTTCGGAATATTTTATTCATTGTCATTAATTCAATAGGTTATTTATTATTAAATTTTTAATTACAATTATTATTAATGGTGAGTCGGGGATACAAAATCATATTTTTAATAAAAATTAAGCTTTTTATCTGAATCAAATCATTTTTTATTTTTATTTGTTTAATGGTGTTAAATGTTTATATTTGAGTTGTTGGATCAGTTTCTTTGCTGGTTTTTTAACAATTTTGTGAATAGATAAAGTTATACATTATTTTGATATGAATCTTATTATTTCTTTTATATTAGTCATGTTTGTTCTTCTTTTATTTGCAATTTTTAATAAGTTATTTTTATATTTTTAAATGTTTTTCAATAATTTTGTTCACCAATGTGTTTTTCTTTTCCTTATCCTTGTAAGTCGGCTTCATTTTTCTTTATCACCATGACAATGTCAATATTGACGAGTGAAATAGTCAAAAAAAATCTTAAATGTGATTTGTTGGTAGAAGAATGAAGTGTTTGATTGTAAAAATGTTGGATGTATAACAATTAGTTTCTTCAAGTCTTTATATGCTTGTTATTGTACCTTCTCAATAATTGTACCAACATTCGATTGATAACTTCCATTTGTTTGCAAATTTGGGGGATGAAGTATAGTGAAGTACCTCAACACAATATCCATCCTCTCCCAAGTGTTGTCTAGAACCTAACTAAATAATGAATATATTTGTCAAACATGATCGAGCTTGACAATCCAAAATGTACCCAAACATGGCTGAAAAATATCTCGATTGCTTCTCATCTTGAGATTGTCTCTTTTTGCATGCAATGAGTATACATATCTTGTTTAAGTGGTCTACTAATATGTAAACTGCCATGGATATTCCACTAAATAATTCGTCACAATAGATCTATAAAAATAAACTTAAATCTATAATATAAAGGGTTAATTCCTTTTGGATTCAAGCTTTGTCATTATTTGTCTTATTGTTTATGCATGCAATAGAAAATATGCAAAAAATAGAGAACAAGTTAATACAATCACTAGTAAACCACAATAAACACCAAGATTTGCTTTGAGAGACCCTTTCAGCAGAAAACCTAGCTGCAAGGTGAGGTTGTTTTGATCTCTTATGTTTGTAATGGAAACGATGCAAATACAAAGGAGAAGGAACTCTCTATAGAGTTTCCCAAGACCTATGGCCCTTGGAATGATACATAACACAAATCCCCTCTATTTTGTGATAAATCTATCCACTCTCAACTACTATGCTCTACTATGGAACAAAATTCACTCAAATAGAATGGAACCCCTTTTCCTCATAATGACTTGGTTATAATACAACTTAAGAGCCAAATAAAGTTAAACTTTGACTCCTTTAACTCTGAATTAGAGTTACAAATCAAACCCTTTTAGAATGATCTTTGTAGTCTCCACGTGGCTTGCCCATATTCTATGAGTAATAAGGGCTATTGTGGCATCCTCTCGAATTATGGGGGTCATCTCAATAGGTCAAGTTTTATGAGGCATAAATTTTGAATTTGAACTCTTGATGTCTTTCTTAGACCGTTGGAAAAGTATTTATTTGTAGAATACAATTAGAAGGTGAAATGCTTATGTTTACAAATTTTACCCTAGAAAAAAAACACCATTTAAGGCCTAAACTATCCCTAGAATATTTCAAACACCAATTCTCCAATCTAGGTCTCACCACTAACATTACTCCACTAAGCTAATTCTTCAAAAAATTCACTCTGAAAGAATTGAGATGGATGAGAAACTATATCATGATCCAATCTGGATCATACCTTCCTATTTTGGGAGGATTTTGATCCCCAAAATATTTTACTAAAGGAGGTAAGGAAAATTTCCTCTACTTTCTCCATGGAGTACCATTTATCCTTTCCTTAAGTTTTCCTTTCAACCCAATCTACCAAAGCTCATGCTTCCTCTTCCTTGTCATTCTAGACATATTCTACAAAATCGTATTCTCGGTTAACTCTACTTAAGCATCTAGTGTTAAATCCTCTATGGAAGGTTGGACCTATTCCTCTTCCTGATCCAACATGAAATTTCTTATTATAGTTCTTTAGGTTGTGTTTTTTTTTTCCAAAGAAAAAAGTGAACTTTTTATAAACAAAATAAAAAGTTACATTGTATATGCCTCAGCATTCTGTTTGCTGTATGAGAGATCATATAGCTCCTGCAGATCAGGAGTTGCCTTTTCTGTCCAACAAAAAACAGTAATAGAGCCTTCTGAAGTGAAAGCGTCAGGAATTAGCTCATGTTTCCAGCAAAAAGCCATTGATAACAGTCCATATAAGCGATGCCATGAAGAGGTCCCAGTCACATATCTATTTTGTGGGTCTCCTCATAGAGGAAAACAACCCAAACAGGAGATAGATATAAAGTGAAAATTTTATAAAACAGTTAAATATATACAACTATAGTCTGGTAAGATAAACAATTGTGGATATACTAAACAGGAAAAGAAAACAAAATAACTAGGAATGAGGAGGTTGATCCGACATATGGATCAAGCCATGGTCTTCCTCTGCTACTCTCCAGCTGCCCATATCCTGCTGCAAACCTTCCTTAGAAAGCTTGGCTGCTGAAGAATTTCGTTCCCTGTATATATGGCATAGAGAAAACACATTAAATGAAAGCTTTAAATCCATAATTTCTTCTAATAAAGGTCTCAGCATGTAATTTTGACATCTACTTTGTCAATTAACCCATTTTATAACATTTAAAGAATCCCCAAATATTTGAACTATGAAGACGTTCCTGTGTATGAGCTAGCAGAGAAGCAACTTTAAGGCGGACATTTCTGCAAAGTTATTCGTACCATTTCCTAGACCCACTGAAGCTTTTAAATTCCGATTCTTATTTAGATGAATAATCAGCCTTGCTCCTGCTTTGTTGTTCTAAGAGGCCCCGTCAAAAAAGGCCCATGGGATACCTTCTTTGCTTTGTTCCTCTCTTATCTGTCTGGGGTTCCTTTCCTCCTTTGACTCAGGGATATTTGAAAAGATAGAAATACATTGTAGCCCAATTGACTCAACGGGGGTCTCCTTGTCCAGAAATATGCACCTGTTCCTTGCGATCCAGACCCCCCAACAGATGATGTGTGGTAGATTCCGCAGGTTCCCTTCTGGATACTTTCGCCACCATGCTTCCCAAACCTTAGGAAGGTTTTCCCATTCCCAGACAACCTGTTTATGGATGAGTTTCCCAACCTCCACCCACACTTTTTTAACAATTTGGCAATCTAAAAATAGATGTCTTATTGTTTCAGAATCAGATCTGCATAGAGGGCATCTCCCTGGTCCATGCTTATATATGGATTGAAGAATGTCCCATGTGGGAACTTTCCTTTTTAGAATGCACCAAAATAACAGTCTGGCTTTTACTGGGCATTTGAGTTTCCATAAAGGCTTGGCCCACCATTCTGGCTCTTCCCATCCTTTTTTTGACATTAAGAATTTATACCCGAATTTTGGAGCATAAGATCCTGATTCTGTGTGAGCCCATACTAATTGATCCTCTCTGCCTTTCAGCCTTACATTTGATCTCGACAATTCTTGGGTAAAGGCCTTCCACTCTTGCCACCAGTGGGGTCTAAGTTCTAGCTCTTCTCCAGATTTCCATGCTTGTCCCAAGATTGTAGAAGAACCATTTTTCTCTACCTGACTTAGGAAAAGGATGCCTTTGGATTCGAGGTGTCTGATCAGACCTGGGGAGAGAGCAAAATTTTCATTGCATCCAACCCGAGGGTCTTTTCCTATCCTCAGGTTTTCCCCATTACCAATTTGCCAAGCCAGACCTTGTTCAATCACCTTAAAGGCCTCTACAGTGGCTTTTCATACCACTGAAACATTCCTTCCTTTCTTGTTTGGGTTCCTAATCCATTCTTCTAAAGGGACAGGGTCTATATATTTCCGCTTCACCGCTCTCGTCCATAGGTTTTCATTCTTTATGATTCTCCACCCGGACTTGGATGCCAAAGAGAGACTGAAATCAGTGGGATTTTTAATTCCCCATCCTCCCCATTCTTTAGGCCTTGCCACTTTCTCCCATGCAACCCAGGGGAGCACTGAGTCCTCTTTTGAACCTGCCCATAGAAATCTACTGCAAATCCTTCTTATCTTTTCCAGAATCCCTTTTGGAACCCATGTCAAAGCTGCCCAATACACTGGCATAGCTAATAACACAGTCTTGATTAAATTCAATCTACCTGCTCTAGAAAGCTACTTGTAGCTACAGTGTGAAATTCTGGCTTCAATTTTTGCAAGCAGCCAGTTCTAGTCTTGTTTCTTGTAAGCGTTGGGCTTCAGCCAAAAACCCAGGTACTTGAATGGATTTTCCAGATTGTACATATCAAAAGGAAGAATTGAAGTAATCTGGCTCTTCTCGTGCCTATTAAAACTTCCAGAATTAATTGAGATTTTCTGTAATTTATTTGCATCCCTGTCGCTTTCATGAAAAGATCAAGAATGTTTTTGAGTTCCTTGATTTCGTTCATATTCCCCTTAGTGAACAACAAGATGTCATCTACAAAGAGGAGGTGGGAAATGAAACAGTTAACAGCAACTTCCATACCTGTTACACAACCTTCCCTTTTGGCTTTCTGAATCAGCTGACTCAAGCCTTCTGCAACCAGTAGGAAAAGCAAAGGCGACAGAGGGCATCCTTGCCTTAGCCCTCTTTTCCCTTTGAAGAAAGGGGAGGCTGCACCATTGATGAGAACCACAAAACTAACACTAGTGATACATCCCATAATCCAACTGATGAAGTCTGTTTTAAAGCCTAAATGATTAAGGAGCAGCCTTAGGTATGTCCAGCTGATTCTGTCATAGGCTTTTGACAAGTCAATTTTAATTAATGCTCCTTTCCTGTTCCTCTGCTTGACACTATGAATGGTTTCCTGCACCACTCTTGTAGCTTCATGGATCTGATGACTGTCCAAAAAGCCAAATTGTTCATTATAAATGCACCTTGACAGGATCGACTTTAACCAGACAGCGATCACTTTTGCAATGATTTTTTAAATACAGTTGCAAAGAGATATAGGTCTAAAATCTTCAAAGGTCTCCGGGACTTCCTTCTTGGGAATGAGTGTGATGAAGGTTGAATTGAAGGGCTGGTAGACCTCTCATTTTCTCCTAGACTCTTCAACCACCTCTATTAGTTCTGCACCGATCTGATCAAAGAAGTGCTGAAAGAGTTCTATGGTCCACCCATCCACGCTTGGGCTCTTATCTTTGGCCATTGATTTTATAACGCTTTCAACCTCCTCCTTTGAGACTTCTCTCATTATACTATCCGCTTCTTTGTTATGAAACCAACTCAAGAAAAGATAGAAAAGATAGATCAATGCCTTAGAATTCAACCTCTTCAAGGGGGCAACCTCCTTTACATTACATAAATGAACAATTCTTGGATGATTCAAATGATAAAACC
>APFE030925892.1:117661-151333 GCA_000404065.3 Pinus taeda | reverse complement strand
AACTGCATATCAACACTAGGGCAAAAATTCACTTTTATAACTTTAGACATGCATCTAGAAGCAACTAGAAGTCACTAATATACCCTAAAAATAAATTAAAAAACAAATTAAAATAAAAAATTAAAAAAAAAAAGTTAATGAGGAAATGTGGGTTGTACGGCTGTGAAACGCGTTTCCAGCCATACTGGCCACGTTTCCGTTTCGGGAAATGTGGTAGTACAGCCGGAAACGCGTTTCACGGCCGTACCAAACGCGTTTCCACATTTTGTACCAGTTTCCGTACGGAAACGGATCTCTGTACCACGTTTCCTGCAACATAGAGCTCCATTGTTTGGCATTTGTCCTCAAGCTGCATCATCATGGTCCTCTTGGTGATTACCTTTTTCACCTCTAGTATAGTGCCAGTTCTATCAACTATTCCAAGCTCTTGCAATTCATATTTATTCTGAGTTAAGGAACTGGATTATTCTAGAGGCTTCTTCTGGCATGTTTCCAAGTTCGACCTTAACCCTTTGAATTGCTTCACCAACCTCTTTGACTAAATCATTTTGTTCAAAGATCACCTGTATAGATGGCCAAATATCATTGACTGAGCAATGATATTGGCCCATAAAAGTTGTTTTGCTTGGGCTAGTGGCTCTTTCTCTAGCTATCCTCATGGGAAGATATTTGGGTAGCTTATAGGGAGTGAGCTGGCATCCATATATTCTAATTTCAGTGTGATCCTGGTATAGATACCAGTCTCCTATTCTACTGTTCTTAGACAACTGCAAAACTCTTTTTATCTCATCACCGATCCTGGGTTGATTGCTACTGGTTAGCATATTTACAACTGGATGCACAAAGGAATCAATGAACTCTTTGTAACTGAAAACAATGCAATACTTTTGGATTAAGGGTGTCCAAAAGATGACTGATCTGGGATGGCCCTTAGCGTCCAACTTTTGGATGTTGAATGTAAATTTTTCTGTTGGGAAATATAGGAAGATGTGGAACAATACATAAGAGTATTTGAATACTCTTTCATTTGGCAGTCTGATCAATTGATCATGAATCCTATCTACCAAGTACTGGGCAAAATTGAAAATTGGAGTTGGAGGCTTGCCTGGGCAAAACAATAGAGAGGAGAGCAAGAATAGGCTCATCTACATGCTCATCTGTGGTGTATCCTAGAATACAAGAGAGCATGGTCACAATTTGTCTAGCCCTCTCAGAGAAAATGGTAGCAGAGCATGAGGGACTGTCTGTAGGGGTATTAGACTCTTCTAGGATGAAATTCTGAAAGATTTGAGTCTTCTTGGGAAGGTCCAGCTTCAAATAGAGGTTCAAGTAGGTATTCAATGGAAAACGGGGTTTCATTTGGGTTGGGCTAAATCTGCAGCATTTGGTTTATTGACTTTGCAATGATTGTAAACAAAATCTGCTGGTTAGGAGAGACTATGGCTCTTTGGCTTAGGATATAACAGTTTTGGCATAGATGGATGATTTCAGGGAACTCATATACCTGTGGAACAAGTATTTGGGCAAATTGGATTCCCATAGATGAATATCATCATTTTGGTTCAGGAATTTGTTTTTACTCCAGCAGTGTGGTTTCAATAGATCGCTGGGGGAAGCTATGTCTTTAATTTGGAAATCTCTGTTAGCCAATGGGAGGTGGTCAACATCCAGGTGAGGGGTTTGCAGGGGTTTGTCATTTAGAATGCTTTTGGAAGCCATAATTTGGTTTATTGTATTGAATTACTCTTTCTCTGGCTTTAGGAATAGGGTTAGGAGTTTTGGAAAGGTGGGAAGGGTGAATATAGTGCGCAAAAAATGGCTTTTGGATGCACAGTGGGGATCTTTTAGCTTGGGAAGGTTTTTAATTAATTTCAATTAATTAACCTTTTATAATTATTGTGCAGAGCTTAAATAGAGGGCCGTTACGGTTTTCTCAAGAATACCTAGAAAAATGACGATTAGGTGTGCAGATAGGGTTCTGTGGTAGCAGCGGAGGTTTTTGAGGTTTGAATTGTATATCTGTTGCTTGAAATTTGAAGTGAGTTGCGTCTTCTGGTTGCAGGTGAGGTTAAAATGGTTGAGTAGAGCTTCGGGGTTCAGAATTGGTCTGCAGGGGTGTTCGCAAGGAAATAACAGTAAAAAGAGTGAAAAGGGGGCTTTTTTGGTTTTTAACTGACAACGGTTAACCTTTGGGCATGAAGTTAAAGTGTAACAATGGGTGGTTTCCATTTACGCGGGGAGGCATTTTTATGGCATATCGCACCACTTTTGAGTGATGGGCGGTATTTTCTGAGAGCACGTGATATAACGTGGGGATGCCACATAGAAAAAGAGTGCCTAGGCAAAACTGCGAATCTCATGTGCTTTTGAGATTTTAACTATCGAATGGTGGGAGCGCGCGATATGGATATGGGCTGTCGGATCTGGGAGTGTTTGATCGGAGGGCTATCACGCGACGGAGTTGCGAGGGGTGAGTGGGAAGTGGGGTCGGGTTTAAATAATGCGGCAGTTAAATATATAAAATGGGATTGTAGGTTAAAATAATGTAAGGGTTAAGTTAAAAAGGGTATCGGGGAGGGGTTTTTGGATGGGGCCCGATACATTATTCAAACTTAGGATAAAGGGATTTAGTGGGTTTTTAAGGGAAAAAGGGAAATTAATAAGGGGGGAATGATTTTTAAAGGGTAATGTCTAGGGAAAGGTATGAAATAAAGGGTAAAAGGGTTATTTTTTACAATGGGAATGTGTTAAAATGAGAGGAAGTGAAAGGGAAGGGTCCTTTGGAATCAAGAAGGGGAAATTAGTGAATGAAGAGTAATGAAGGGGTAATGGAGGGAAACTTAGATATGTAAGGGTTTGAGTGAAATGAGGGGCAATTAGTGAATGAACTTTAGTATTTAGGCCTAAAATCTTTTAGAAGTTGTTTAGGGTACATACTCAAAGTACTACACAACTTTTGTGAATGTTGTCTTTCTTTTGCCAGTTCGTCCTGCACATGAAACATAGGATTAAGCATAATGAAGGTGCATTTGAGCTTGCAACCTTGTGCACTCCAAAACCTCTTGTACCTACCCTTTATTTACCCTAGCATTTTCTCTTCATTTATTGGGTGCATTTGAGCTCGCTAACCCTTTATTTCTTTTTCTTTGATAAGCAAACTATCTAATTCTAACCTTATAATTTCCAAGGGCTCAGATTAAACTGATGAGCTCCTTATTATTTTCTACCTAACTACTGATCCACCAAGGTTAAACAGTTTGGCTAGATCTTCATTCTCTATCTATAAACATGAAATTTAAAGCATGACTGAATCAAGATTAAACTATTTGACCATCATGGATTGTGGCATTTTTGACAAGCTACACAAAATCTTATTTTTGCAAAACAAAGTAAAAGTAGTGGCATTTGAATTTGCATCACTTTCAAAATCTATTTTTTATCTCTTTTTGGTGGGGTTCATATTTTATTTTCTTTTTTTATCCTTTTCTTTTAGTCCTTTGATTTTTCTTTTAGGACTTACCCTCTTTATATTTTTTATTTTTAATATGGGAAAACATTTTGCAGAAAGCAAAAGTATGTACAATATTACAAGACTAATCATAGCCAATTCAAAATTATGAATCCTATTATTATAGGACCCTAACATAGTGGCTAGTAGCGGTAAGATACTGAGTAACGCAAACCGGGTTGGTAGTAATGTAGATGGCGCAGTGCAGTGTTAGCAGCAACGTAGAGGATTCAATAACAGTGCAGATGTTAGCAACAGTCAAATCTCAGACGACGGATGCATCATACTGAACACAATTAATTTTGTATTTTGGATGCTTTTCTGTTGTAGATGTTGCAGTTGTAGCAACAACAGATGGAGGGAGGGTTGCAGTGCAGATGTAGTGTTGGCAGCAGTTTAGCAGGGCCGGCAAAAGCACAGATGCAACTCATATCAGAGTTGCGCAGTAGTTGGTGGGCGGTAGGACCAGCCATTAGCAGCGCAACAGGAGATGGTGCAAAAACATATTGATGCTTCAGTGGGTTGCAGCATTAGAGCACATACCTTGTGAAGATGGAGTGTTGATTTCTATAGCATCGGATGTGCTCTTGCCTTGAGATTTTGCAAAGAGGCTAAGACACATGCATTCTCCAAAACCCAGAAATCGTTTTGGAAAATTCCACCTAGAGATGGTTTAATTAAGATAATTAATTTTATAAAAATTCTTAAGTCTAAACTTAGGAAATCTGGTTAATTAAATGGTATTAATTAAATTAGGTGTGAATCTTCTAGAAGAAGACGAGGAACAACTCCCAGTTAATCTTATCCCTTGATTATGTTTTAATCTTGGTTGCTGGAGCTCCAATGAGCGATTATAAGTTCGATGGGCGCTTGGAGAACATATTGAGTGAGAGATCAGAGATCGAATTTCTCAAAAGTAGCAACATTGTGTTGCCGGAGTAAGATCGAGTGATCTTCTTGCAGTGAGGGTCAGGGATAGTAGTTTGGAGGAAGGTTTCCAGATCGGGAGAGTGCAAAACATAGAAGGCATAGTGCAGTTCAGTGAGGTAGTGCAGTGTAGAGCTTCAGAGGGAGTTCAAAATCCAGTTGGGAGAGTCGAGATCTAGTGCCAAAAGCCGGTGTGTGAGACCGGAGGCCAGGAAGACGATTTTCTAGACAACAGGAGATCAACAGAGGAGGTGACGCAGAGCCTAGCAGTTGTGACGCAGAGCTGCGTAGGATTGATGCAAAGGTTGCATAGAGGTAGCGTGGGGCTAGTCAACCAACCCCTTATCAGTGTCGGATCTCTCGGATCAGTGTGAGATTTTCTCACTAACTTTTTGCCAGTTATTCTCTATGTCCGATAGCCAGTTTGGGCATCCAACGATTTGTACTCAGATTTACTACTGCATAATAATTAAAACCCTCAGTTGTTGCATTGGTTTTCCCACATTGGGTTTTTCTAGGGACATTGTCTAAATGAAATTGTGTAAATGTGTATGATGTTTTCTCTCCAGTGTTGTATTTAGTTTCCACAGTATTTATTTTGTGCAAGCTGTTGTGTATGTATTTCTATATTTGCTATAGATAACTGCAAGTAATTTGTTCAAGTAATTAACAAATAGAAGAAATATCATCGGTTTGATGCAGTAGGAATCGGGTAACCGATTTTTCACACTGTGCAATCCCTGTAGTGTTGCTGCTGAACCTCTTCACAAACTCGCACTCCCCATTGCTGGTACAAACTGGAATAGATGAAACTCCCTCCTTGGGCTGGCACTCGAAGTCCACTGAAGCAAGGGTTGAGATTTATGCTCAGAAACACTTGTGTCCTAAACAACATTTGCAGACTTGGCTTCAGCTCAAGCGTGCTATGTCAAAAACAATTTTCTCAAAGATGAATGGATGCCAAAATGAGTGCCTTTCCTTCCCTTTTGTCAAAGTGCCTCCAAAATGCCCATGTGGGCCCAACTCGATTTCCTCCCGCCAATCTTGCTCCAATGAGTGTGTACTTCTCATGTGGGCCACGATTCTCTATGGGTGGCCTCCACTCTCCAGTAGAGGTTCGATGTCCCCTTCCAACTCTAAGGTTTGGGCTTGCTTTCATGAAAAATACATGTGGGGCCTCTAAACCCACATTTCCTAAGTGCAAACATGAATTAAGACAAAAATGGCTAAAATTGATATTTCACTTGAGCAATAATGCTAAATGGGAATATCACATTTCTTAACTTCTATATCTTGCATGTTGTATTGTGTAAATCAGGGTTTCCAGATGTGCCATGGTTAAAATTGTTATATTTATGTAGAAATCTTGATCCTAGTGCTAAGCAAGATTATTTTCCTTGAATCATTTAAGAGAGCTCCAAGTTGTGTATCTATTAAAATTAAAATCTCCCTATTAAGGAAGCCTGTAGGGTTTGTAAGAAAAGGCTTTAGCCCTCTCAACCTATTCAACAAGGCTGTTCTCATTAAATTTTCCCTAGGTAACTCCATTGACCATTTAGATCAAGGCACTAGTCTAGTTGGTGATGATTAACCCTTACACTTTTACTAATTTCTCTATCTTCTCTCTCTAATTATGGATATATAGGGTTAGGGTTTTCTTTAATATTGCTAAAAAGTAATTTCAGTTGATGTGTTATTGCGTTCTAAGTAGGAATTGCATTAAATAATTATTAAAAAGAAAAATTTATTGCATTTTAAAACCGTATTTTTGAGGCTGATATCATTGTTATATTGCTGTTTTTGCATGTTTTAGCCAAAAAATCCCAATTGCATGCCCTAAACCTTTCATATCTAATTGATAGTCTTAATCCTTTGTTGATAAATCCTTGTGAAACTGTTTCCTCTGGCTGTTGTATTACATTGCATGCCCTATCATTGGGAATCTATGAAACCTAAACTTATAACAGCACTATAATTTTCTTAAATGGTCTAGTGACAGAGCACTTGTACTTTGGTAAAAATTATCTTAGCCCTCTGGGCATTTCTAGTACCCTTTCTCAACCATTAGACCTCATCCATCACCTTTTACCCTTCTTATTGCATATCGTTAGGTGATCTATTTAGGTAAGTCTCCCTTGTTTCATTAACCATGAAATAGCTGGAGAAAAGCTTCTGAGGTTATTGTTTTGGCTGATCTCTTGTTGCCATGAGTTCTGGATCTCTGCCTAGTGAAGCTTTGCAGTGGGCCTACTAGATTTTGTTGTAACGAAGATCAAAACATGTATAAACCAAGAATGCCCTTATGCGTATGATAGATACATTTGCTTGAGATTATTTCATTCTGTTTTTGGCAGAGATTATGCTTGTTGGATGTCTCTTATATTACCAACCAATAATCATTTATCTGATGTTTCGAGTTTTTCTGTTTTACATTTTCTGAGTTCTGCTCCTTATGTTTATACATGTTTTGACAGGACACATGGATCCTCTAAACACAACACATGGGCAATGCATATATATATATATATATATGATTTGAAAAAGTTAAACTTACAGGTATTAAATATAGACATGAACATATAGTAAACTGAAATACATCAATCACACAGTGGGAAACATTTATTGATACATCTAGATAAATGCACACATTTTCGAAATGTTTTCGTTGCACTCAGTGTCTGCTACAGTAGTGTATCAAAAACAAGGGTAGCACCTGTCCTGAAAACGAACATGTGCCAAATGCATGTCCAACATCCTAGGGCAGTCTGAAAACATGCCCAACACGCAACATGTGGACCTACCCCAGCATGACTTGTATCTCTGCTATTTCTATATATGTGACACATGCCTAAACACACCAATGAACCTGAATTTCTCAAGTTGACCTACATGCATTGACATCAATACCTGCACTTAGAAAACCTAGCAACCTTGAGTGTTTGAATTTTATTTTACATCTAAACAAATTGTATGGACATGTCTGAGTTTCACATCAACAAGTTAGTCTCTGAATACAGTCTTTACATGAACTTTTGTGCATACTGGATTGCAGGGTTTAGTGGGAGAAACTGTTTTTGTGCTTTCTTATTTTTTTCATTGTTCTGGATGATATTTAGCATAAATATATATTGAAATTAATTCTGTAGGGCGAAAGACTGACCTTGATTTGTTCTATATGATGCAGCCTCAATGAAGCCCAAGTTTGAAGATATAATTACAAATGAAACTGTTATGGCTACAGGTGGTCTGAACATGTACAATAACAAAAAGAAGGTTTGAAAATAATCACCCTCATGTTTTTCTCATTTTCTTTCATGATAAGAATACGAAACTCTAATTTGTGGGTTACATTATCAATAGTTTGAGAACTCTGGTTGTCTCATGTACCAGACACCTGGCATTCGGGATAACCATGCAATGGCTCCACGCTTGTTCAACAGTTTCAAGAAGAGAAAAGGAATTGATACAGCAATAACAAAGGATATAGCAGGTGACCTGAACTTTGATGAGAGAAAATCAGAGAAAGCTGGACAAACTTCATACAGGTTATCATTTATCCATGAGATTATGGCTAACCTAATAAATGCACTTTGATTGTTGAATTACTTTGATGCTTTGGGTCTCCCAAAGTTTTAATTGCACGGAAGCATCAATTTGACCAATATCCACCTCAAATGGGCTAAAAATTACAATTGAGATTGTGTGGTACAGTAATATTGGCACTTGGGATTAACCATACATTGATGGTGTCCATTAACCCTCCTGATTTATTTATGTCACTTTCTATGGGTGAAGCATATATCAGTCTGTGTGCATGATCGATATGAAATACTCTAAAGTGTAATATGTTCATGATAGCCTCCAAACATTGATTCCAATTGTTATGTAAAAGAACTTTTATTGGAAGGAAACTTCAATTGTGCTATAAGTTTAGTAAGAAGAGAACTCTAGGGAGACAGCAGATGACTAGTGGGAAAGAAGTGTGGAAATTTTCCATAAATTGTGAAGAAAGTCCATTGTAGTAACAAAGTATTAATCTTCCTCAAGAAGCCTTGATGAGAAAAGGACTAAGTTGGAACTGTTATGAGCATAATAAATAAGAAATAATTGGTAAATAATTAGCATATTTAAAAGAGATGTCCTGAAAGACATGGTTATTCTTGAAGGGGTACCTTGCCTAGTATATTCGCAAGACCCTCATTTGTAACATATCATATCATATCATTTTAAATCGCGCGCTGCCTGTTACGCTCTGCTAGGTTTCCAGAGTGTGTGACGGCGGCCTCGGCCCTCTGGGTGTCTAGGTGGGCTTTGCTGCCCCCTTCCCGAGATCAGATCTCTTCATTGCTGCGCTGCGCCTCCCTGGCTGGGCGAAAAGAGTTCATCTGCGCTGCGTTTTGGCCTTGGGATTTGGTTTCTTGGATTTGCACGGGTGTTGTGGGAATGAATTGAGTTTCTCCCTTGCTTCGTTCCATTGCTGCAGCCATGGGTGAACCCGGGGGTGGGGAATCCTCGCCCACCCCTTCGCTTTCGTCTGAAGAAGCCTTCCGTCGCTTATTATCACAGAAAGGGAAGAAACGTCCTGCTCCTGAGGTTCCAAAATTCATTAAAAAAATTGAGGAAGTTCCTGAGATAGCCCTGCAAGAGGATCAGCCGATCAAAATTGCCCTTGCCCTAGCTGACAGAGGATTGGTCGGGTAATTTATGGGGCGTTGGCCATCTACAAAAACCACGGATGATTGGATTCAACGCAACTGGAGGCCTCAGCTGAAAAACAGTGTGATCTGTTATGCGGTTGGTAGAGGTTTCTTCATTTTCGAGTTCACCACCAAAGAAGACCGAGATCTGGTTTTCAGAAATGGACCGTATTTCATGGGAAATCAGGGTCTGTATCTCAATAAATGGACCCCGGACTTCGATCCCTCAGTAGATGTTCCTAAGGAAGTTCCAGTCTGGGTTCGGCTCCCTAACCTTCCGATCCACTGCTGGAGCTATCAATCATTGCAAAAGATTGGGAACGGTCTGGGCAGATTCATCGACAAAGCAGACAATAAAGGCAATACACCTGTGGAAGAATCTCTGTGGAAGTTGACTTACAGGCTGGTCTCCTCGAAGCGATTAAACTTACAGTGGGAGAATGGCATCACTATCAAAAGCTGAACTATGAGCAACTACCTTTCAAATGCAGAATGTGTCATGAACATGGACACTTCCAACGGAATTGCCCCAAATCCTTGGCCGGGACCAAGGAGGATGAGGAAGGATGGAAAGAAATCAAAAGAGGCAAGGCTATCCCTAGACCAACAGAGAAGAAAAATTCTGGAACAGTGGGGAAGCCTCAGACCAATCCAAAGGCCAATGAAGACCCAAAAGTTGGATCCTCCTTAGGTGGGAACGCAGAAACCATCGGGGCTCAAGAAGAACCTGAAGACATGATGAAGGAAGTAAAAGAAACTGGTACTGAAATAATCACCCCCCCAGCTTCAGGAGGCAATGAAGGAAATAAAGATAAAGAAGAACATATAGGTCTGGCCTCCGAATCTGATGAAGACTTAGAAGGAAGAACCTATGAGTCAGACAGCTCACAAGTCACCCCTATCAAATCAGCCAGGGGTCGAAAATCCAAGAGGAAACAGAGAGAGGAGAAAACCTATCTGGATGTTCTCCAAGGCTCTCAAAAAACTCTCAAGGGAATGATGAATACTAGGTCAGGGCGCAAGCATGGCTCGGCTCCAAAAGGAGCCACAATCTCCCAAGCCAATAAATAATGAAGTACATCTCTTGGAATTGCAGAGGATTAGGCAGCAAGCTAAAAGAAGATGCCCTGAAAGATATAGTGAGAATGTATTCGCCTGAAATCCTCCTCATCCAGGAGACAAAGTTGGAGGAAACTTCCCTCCTCCATGCTAGCAAAACCTTCTGGCGTAAAGGTATTGGATGTGCTGTCAGTGCAAGAGGCGCTTCCGGTGGAATCGCTACCTTCTGGGATAGCTCTATCTATGACCTGATTCAAAAAGATAGCTCCTCCCATTGGCTTCTCATGAAGCTCCTCCATAAAGACTCCGGCCAACAAGTAAGTATGTTCAATATATATTCTCCTGTTCTTCCTTCTGAGAAAAAATACTGTTGGGACTCGATTTTGTCCTATCTTTCGCTGCAGAATCCTGAAAACATTATCATAGCTGGTGATATGAATGTCACTCTTGTTGTAAATGAGAAAAAGGGAGGCTCCCCGGTCAGGGATCCAACTAGAGAATGGGTTGAAGACCTCATGTTGGGATGGGAGTTGGAGGATATCAAGCCCACATCTGGGAAGTTCACCTGGTCTAACAAGAGGGTGGGCCCAAATCATATTGCAGCTCGATTGGACAGATTTCTGGTCCAATCCTATTTCCTAACTTGCGGTCTAATGGCCTCGTCCAAAATTATGCCAAACAGCACCTCTGATCACAAACCCATAATCCGTGAGCTTTCCACGGATGAAAATCTTGGCCCTATCCCCTTCAGATTCAGTTCATTATGGCTTCAGCATGAGGGGTTCCAAGAGATGGTTTCAGATGCCTGGAACAGACCTGTTCAAGGTTCCCCTTTCTACGTGTGGGAAGAAAAATTGAGGGGGCTCAAAAGAAGGCTTAAGGAGTGGGCTAGAACGCTGAAAACTCCCTCCTCCAAAAGGAAAGTGGCCCTGGACAGTCTTGCTGCCCATCAATTATCTTTGGAAAATTCTGTTGTTACCCAAGACCTTCTTCAGAGAGAAGTTGACCTGCAAAAAGATTTCCACAAAGCAAGTAGGGAAGAAGAAGAACTCTGGAGACAGAAATCCAGAGCTCTCTGGCTACAAGCTGGGGACAAAAATACTAGCTTCTTCCACAAACAAGCTGAAGCTCGCAAGCAATTCAAAACTGTTAAAGAAATTCATCACCAAAATGCAGTGGTTAAGGATTTCGAAGACATCAAGCGGGTAGCTCACTCTCACTTCAAAGATCTTTACTTTGTCCCCGATGATCCACCAATGGATTCCCATGTCTATCCGATGAATTTGATCCCCCAATGTGTTCAAGATCCTGACAATTCTATGCTGACTGCTCTAATCAGCATGAATGAGCTTAAAAATGCACTAGACAGTATGGAACCGGACAAAGCTCCTGGTCGGGATGGGTTTCCTGTTAGATTTTATCTTTCCTGTTGGGCCATAATAAAAAATGACCTTCTGTGAATGGTCAGGAAATCTCAATCTTGTGCAAAGATCGGAGGCAGCATCAGTTTAGCGTTTCTGGCCTTGATTCCAAAAGAGAAAGGCGCAGCTGATTTCAGCAGATTTAGGCCAATCTCATTGTGTAACTCTAGTTACAAGCTGATCACAAAAATTATAGCCAATCGCCTCAAGAAAATATTACTGGCCATTATCCCTGAAAACCAAGGAGGATTCATCAAAGGGAGAAAGATTCTTGACAACATAGTGCTGGTGCAAGAAGCTGTTCATTCAAGCTATCACCGAAAGGAGAAAAGTATGGTGATTAAGCTTGACTTGGCAAATGCTTTTGACAAGGTAAAGCATGAATTCCTGTTTATGGTTATGAAGAAAATGGGCTTCTCTTCAGCCATCATTAACTGGATAAAAGCCTGCATTACCTCTCCTTGGATAGCGCCTTTGGTAAATGGGCGACCTTCAGATTTTTTCCAAGCCTCTAGGGGCCTAAGACAAGGTTTCCCTTTGTCCCCGCTTCTTTATGCCATTCAAGCCTCAGTTCTCAGCTTTCAACTGGACCATAATCAACAGACTCAAATCCTTCCTGGCCTTCGCATGGTTCACCATGTCAAAGACATAAATCATGCCCAATTTGCTGACGATACGTTATTGCTGGGTGGGGCAAACATAAACTCTGCTAAATCCTTCAAGAAGGAGCTAGACATTTATAGAGAAGTCTTGGGCAGCAAGATCAACTTTCTAAAAAGCACAATCTATAGCTGGAACTGCTCGGCTAAGGAATTATCAGATATTGCAAGGATTCTTGATATGGAAGGGTCCTGGGCCTGAGACTCCTTTAAATACCTGGGGATACCAATCTTCAAGACCACTCCTAAAGTTGTCCATTGGATGCCCCTGCTGGTCAAGATTAAAAGCAGAATCCATGCCTGGGGAGCTTCATGGCTGAATAATGCGTGGAAAATCATTCTGATGAAAGCTGTCCTCTCAAGTCTTCCATTATATCAGCACTCCATCCTTCTTGCCCCAAAAACCTTCATCAACAAAATGGAAGCTCTTCTAAGGTGTTTTTTGTGGGAAGGGGGAAAAAACAACGAAAGAAGGCTGCATCTTGTTAAATGGGATACTATTAAAAAGCCATTTATGGAAGGAGGGCTACAAATTCGCGATCTGGCCGCTCAAAATCTGGCTTTGGGAACCAAGCTGCTTTGGGACATTGTCTCTGGAAAATTAAGTTGGAGCAAGAAAGTCCTATGGAGAAAATATTTTCATGGGAAGCGCCTTAGATGCTTGGACCAGCCTCCTCGAACCTCCAAAGGTTCTCCTATTTTTAAACTCTGCATCAAAGCTTTGGAACATTTCAGTCATAAGCTGTATTGGATTCCAGGTAATGGGCAAAAAATAAGAATATGGGATGATCCTATTCTGGGTGATCAACCTTTGAGTCAGATGGAAGAACTTACCAATATCAAAGACTGGCTCCAGGCTCGCAATCTGAACACCCTCTAGGACATCTCCACTTGGACGGAGGATAGTCTTTGGGACAGCTGGCAACTGGGGGAGGTCCCTCAGTGGCTGGATGGTGAAGCCTCAGTTCTTTTGGATAAACTTCAAGGGAAAGCTCCCTTGAAAGCTTCAGCAAAGGACAAACGAGGGTGGGGATCTGTCTCAGGTTCGTATTCTGCATCTGAAGGCTACAAAAGTATTATGGCCACTCTGAATGTTCCTCCAAATCCTGCTCAATGGAAATTTATTTGGAATTCCCCCTCTTCCCAAAATTGATTTCTTCTGCTGGACGTTAGCTCACATCAGTATTCTCACTCGTGATAACTCCGCAGGTGTGGTATGGAAGGACCATCCTGGTGCAATCTTTGCATGACGGAGGAAGAAACAGTTGATCATTTGTTCTTATCCTGCGCTTTTGCGCTAGAAGTCTGGAAGGGGATCCTTATGCTAAATTTTTATAAATTCGAGCTCCCTAGGAACATCCCAAATCTTTTCCAAACCTGGAGCAAATTATCTTTGTTTGGCCTTTCCAAAAATCACCTTCTCAAAAATTGCTGGCTGTGGATCCCCAAGATTGTTTGCTGGAAGTTGTGGCTGGAAAGGAACAGCAGATTATTCAGAAACGAAAGCTGCAATTCGTCCAGAGTCATCACCAAAGTCAAAGCTCTATTGGGAGAAACTCTTGAAGCCAACTCTCCCAAAAAGCCTGGAAAAGCTCTGAACAGAGAGGAGGATCTCTGGTTGAATGGACTGGTCCCTAACCATAAGGACTGTGCCACCCTTTCTGCTAGCGCCCACTCCAACTGGGAAATTAGGATGGAGGAGCAAGAGTTCATTAAGTGGAGGTCGGCTCTGAATGAACATTGTCTTTTTTTTTACGGGGCCTCCAAAGGCAACCCTGGTATTGCAGGAGGAGGTGGGGTTCTCTTGGGTCCTGATGGTTTTGTTGTGATCCGGTTTGCTTGGGGTCTGGGCAGGGAATCTAACAACAGAGCGGAGGCTCTTGCTCTGTGGCAGGGTCTATTTCAAGCGAACAAAGGTAACTTCCTATCCATTTCAGTCTTCGGGGACTCTAGGATCATTATCCAGGCGTTGAATACCAATAAGAATCCTTCTCAGCTCCACTTATCAGCCATCCTCAGGAAAATTAGACTTATATTGCCCAAATTCCACAAAATCTCTTTCTATCATATTCCCAGGAAATTAAATACCCAGGAAGATATGGAAGCCAATCTCGGCGTTCTGCGGAGTAAAAGATCTCTGTCCGTTAACTATGTCGACTCCATATGCAATATCCCTTAAGTCTTGTGCTCTCTGGGCCTTTTTCTTGTTGGGTATTCCTCTGATCCCTAGGCCCTTCCATCCTCCCTGCTGTCTGAACCGCAACAATTTTAATGATCATCTGAAAAAAATCTTGGTTCAATCCTTAATGAAGCAGTCTGACCTTTTCTCCCAGCTTCACGACCTGTGTTTTGTCCCAGTTTTCTCTGCTGTAAGCATCCGGATGAAGGAAGGCTGGGTGATCATCTTCTGCATTTTTGGCAGAAGCAAAAACACTATGTTCTCTTTCCATAGTGAATCCAAAGGAAATAGAAAGAAGGGCTCCTTTTGTGATATCCTGGAAAGCCTTATGAAGAACCTGATCGCTGATCCAGAGGGACCTCACGCCACCGGCTCCACTCATCTTCCAACGTTCATCTGTGGACCTGTCGACAATCTTAGCGCTTCTTATTTCGATGCCTTCTCCAACGCTCCAATCGATCATGACAACATGGAGTTTAGAATTCTGCAGTGGGGTATATTCAATCTCTGCTACATTGTTTACTGTCTCAGGAGGAAAATTACGCTCTGCGCTCTTAGCCAGAGCAATATTGTAATTGCACAATGCCACTGCATTGGCGCCCTATAATAAAATTTAACCGCTTCTGTCTAAAAAAAACATATCATATTATATCTCTTGTACATTCAACATTCTTATATAAATATATTACCACAATGTTCCAGCAAGATTCTGGGATGCGGGGATGCACAAGGGGGACGCATGGGAATAGCCTCAACTTTTAGGGAAATTTAGGGGGGGCGAGGAGATGTCGAGGTATATATATATAAAATTCAAATTCATATTCAATAATGGAAGCATAAATATGTTGATCCATACATAATTGAATTAAATAATGAAATACACTGATCCATAATCATATTCATCATTCATACCAATACATACATCATTCATACTCATCATTCATCCATACACGACGAGGTTCAATAATGAAATACATTGATCCATATTCATCATTCGTCATTCTAGGATCTACATTAATTGAAAAATTAAATTTATCATTCATCATTCTAGAATGTAAATTGATTTAGCCTGAGGGTTAGCTCAATTGGTCAAGGTCCCGTTGTTAAAGAACCTTTCCATTGGGAGGTCACTGGGTCAATTCCTACTCGATGCCCTCGGGGTTAGGCTCTGATTAGTTTGACCTGCGGGATGTGACCCCTTCAGGTGGATCTGCCCGTATTTTCCTGGGAAAAAGAGAATGTAAATTGATTTAAACTTTAAATTCATCATTCATCATTCTAAAATCTAACTAGGTTAAGCAAAATAGACTATAGTAGATAGCAATGTTATCGAAACATAACTAGTGATCAAATTGGAAAACCCTCTACACTGAGAATCGGTCGTAACTAGACCATAATTGGTAAAAAACCCGGTTGACCAAAAACACCTAAATATTCATTTTTTAAAGAAAAACACATATATTCATGTGCTTCCATATGAATCCAAACCATTTATACACAAATAACCAAAATTTCTCATTTGTATAATATGTAAGGGTGCACGTAACCAAAATAGCACCAAGTGCAATCCATCTTTGAATCGAAAGTATATCAACAAACAAGCTCTAGATGGCCTCTACCATCCAAAAAAATTCATGCAACAACAAATAACTACATATCTTCAAAACCATTACCTATATTGGGATCTTCATCATCAATATCACCCTCTAAGCATTAAAATAAGATAGCAAAAACGTAGCATGTCAAGTCAAGATTTTGTTTGAGTGATGAGTACATTTGAAGTAGGGTAATGATAAAGGAGTTTGTTGAAAATTGGCAGTGTTGACCACTAAATGTCAACTACCCTATATCAAAGTACATTTATTCAGACATTTTTCATGGTCAGAGCAGTCAGACATCCAAATTTCATCATCATCATTCAACTTCTAGTCTTCAAATGTAATCCAAATTCTGCAACCCTGTGAGTCATTATGTAAAAATGATTCTAGTATGCTTCTTGTTAAATTTAGGTATGTTTTATGCTTAGAGCAATTTACTTCAATTTTTCATATTAGCCCAATGACAATATTCAGATTAACAATCACATCAGCATGATAGTAAAGTGCAGATAGAACATAAACATAAACAGTAGAAGAAGAGCCAGGACAAGAGGACACAAGATGTGGCACCAGCCAGGGACAAACCCCAATGTGGGGAAACCCTTGATCAAATTTTCTTTAGTCTTCAATGGTTCAACAGAGAGAGAGAGATAGCGCAAAAATACAAATCTGAGCTTTTATGACAGCAATAGTAAAGTCTTGACCAGAGACGTCAATGCTGGTCAACCAGGACATAATCTTCCTGAGAATAGGGTGCACATCAAGCTGAGTCAAAACATAGAAACATTGACCCAATACATCTTCCAGAATGTTGTTGTCTTCTTGCTGCGCTGACTGTCACAACTTTATGAGTTAGGGCATCAACATTCAGTTCTCTTCCTTACACAATCACCAATGCAGGCCTTCAAGGTGCAACTCCACCACTGTCACACTTTCAAGTCTGACTTGTGCAATCCTTAGAACAATCTTTGCTGCTGGTTATGGCCTGCGGCCTAGCCCAGCAGCAAGTATGGCCTATGGTCTTCAATCAACAATCAATAATATCAGTGCAACAATGTTTAGTCCTACAAGGACTTGACCCAATCTGAATATGCTGATGTGATCTTGGTCTAGGACATATTTCATCAATTTAATATGACTGTGGTTTGCCAACCTTATAAACAGTTCTCAGGAATAGTCTCTATACTGCATTGTCACCATGCTTCATTTACCATGCTGTTACCGAACTTTCCAGGCTTATTTATGCTGTTAAGTCTTCTTCTTATCTGCAGATTGGGATCTCTATAGGGTTTCCTTTGCAGTGTATTAAAGCTCCCTTAGACAACTGATAGATCTCACATCAAACTGTGGCTAGATACCTCCTTTCTCTGTGGCTAGATATCTTTATGGACAGCGGATTAGGTGATTCCTGTAGTCAGTGGATTAGGGTTCTTGAGGCTGTGGATAGGAGCTGCTCTCAAGACAATGGATTAAGGTCCCTTCTTGACCTGTGGCTAGGGCACTTTAGGATTGCGCATTAGGGCTTCTCCTTCAGCAATGTATAGGCCTCCTCCATTGTGGCTAAATCTCCCTCTTTGGACAATGGCTAGGCTTCCTCCTTGAGCTGCAAATGTGACTCCCTCTTCACAGCGTATAGGGGCTTCTTTGAGCTGCATATCGGTCTCCTCTTCCCTGCGTATAGATATCCTCATACCTGCAAATAGATCTCCTCATAAGACTGCGGCTAGGGCTCTTTAGTTGACTGCGCATAGGGCTCTCTTAGAAGACCCTTTCCACTACGTCCTCCTTGAGAGAGGACAACCCAAATGAGTGGAGAGGAGAGATCAAGAGAGATGAGTGTGTGAAATGACTTGAAGACCTGTTCTATTTATAATGCAAAGTTGAAGATAAGTTGGGGTAATTTGGCTGCTGGCTGACCTTGACAAATTATCAAATAATACAAATAAATTCATATCTCCATAAATACATGTCAGAATCAGAGGATCTTCAGATCAATCCTACACCTTTGGAAGAGAGGAATCCTAGAAAAATATCAGCTGTCATAAATAAGATGACCAACATGGAGTTTGGCCCTAGTTGCCAATTTTAACACTCCCTCTCAACTAGGGAGAACTCCATCTGTTAATCCATTGGCCAGTCTGTACTATCTCTGTTATCAATGCAGTACCTTGCACTGCTCTGCTTTGCTGAACTATGAAGAAGAAGTGATCGAGAATGTATCATACCATTCTCTATTGACCCGAAGTCAGTCCCATATAAAGAGAGTGTCTCATACCACTCATACTAATCCGAAATCAGTTCCAAATAAAGAGTGTCTCATACCACTCTTACTGACCCGAAATTAATTCCAATTGATCCCAGATCAATATCATCCTAGCATAGGGAGTATGGTAGTACACGATGCGTCCATTGGTAGTACTATGGTCCCTATCCTCATTTTCTTGCTCATTGGCCAAATGAGAGGTACTTCCCATGAGTCCCAGATTGCATGGGTAGGATGTCTCAGCAAGAGAAGGGTGAACCACTCATCCTGCCTACATGTCGCCATGGGGTATCCTAGGGGAAGGCTGAACCACTCATCCTATGATTGTGTCTCAGTAGGAGAAGGATGAACAACTCATCTTGCCACATAGCAAACCACTAGGGGAGGGCTGAACCACTCACCCTATGGTTTCTCATTGCTCCAAGAAGTACCCCAAGCCCCCCGGAGCTCCCAGAGCTCAATATCCATATCATACAGGACGCTCAGGAGAGGGTCTCTCCACAACTCCTAGTCGTTCTCGGAAAGTCAAGGATTTGACCTTTCCCAGGGGCTTCGTCAGAATATGGGCAACTTGCACATCAGTCCCAATGTGATGGAGCCTTGTTTCTCCTTGTTGTACCATATCCCAGATAAAGTGGTACCTGATGTCTGTGTGCTGGGAGCGATCATGAAATACGGGATTCTCTGATAATCGGATCCCACACTAGTTGTCACAAAGGATCATGGTGGTATCCAACACATGTCCAAATAACTCACTGAAGAGCTTCCCTAACCAGACAACTTCACACGAGACCATACTTGCAACTATGAATCCAGCCTTAGCGGTGCTCAAAGCAACCGACTTCTGCTTCCTGCTCATCCAGGATATCGAAACAAAACCCAAAGAGAAACAACACTTAGAAGTGCTTTTGCGAGCCTCCACACTGCTTGCCCAATCAACATCAGAATAACAATGCAGCCTCATAGCTCTGGCAGTGTATCTCAGTCCATGAGTGATTGTGCCCCGAACATATCTCAAAAGATTCTTGGCACCAATCGAATGTGAGTGATGAGGCTCAACGATATGTTGGCTCAACATGCTAACTGCAAAACATATATCCGAACGGGAGTTCACCAAGAACATCAATGCTACTATGAGTTGATGAAAGTCAGAGGCATTTCCTAATTCAGGTCTGACAACACTACCACAAAACTTCTTAAAGTTAAGCTCCATTGGGATAGTCATGGGCTTGCAGTCCACCATTCCAAATTCGGAATCCAACTCCCTCTTACTTTTGCAAATGAGAGGGTCTATACTTGTCAGAAAGAGGTCGTCCACATAAAGTACCAGAATGAGAGGTTGATCATCTTCGACCTTAAAGGTTAGGTTCGGATTGACTTCACTCCTAGTGAATCTCAGCTACATCAGATAGCTATCAGTCCTCTCATACCAAGCCCGTGGTGCTTTCTTCAAGCCATAGAGAACTTTCTTCAACCTACATACATGAGATTCCCTATCATGAATCTCAAACCCCTCGGGTTGTTCCACATCTGTGGTCTTGCTATTACATCAGGGGAATGGTCCCCTTGTAAGTTTTCCTTTGGTACGTCTCAGACATGTAGCTTCATGCTCTTCTTTGAATTCAGGCATCCGTGTCACTATCTGTCTCACATCGGGTAGGGCCTTACAATGAAGATGGGCAGACCTCCAGTGCCATTGAAGAGATGTGTCACACGACATGGTCCCCAATGGAATTCTTGCAACTTGATACAAAGTGCTAACCCTGAATCCAAGAGTAAAAGCATCTTTAAGACTCCTTTTCCAAACACGTACCTTTCCATCGATGAATGCCACCTTGTAATCTTTGTCTTCCATTGCTGAAATGGACACCAGGTTCTTCTTGAGATCAAGTACATAAAGAACTTCTTGTAAATGGATCGAGTTACCCTGATCCAATTGAAGAGTAACATTCCCTACACCCTTTACAAGATAGGTGGCATCGTCTCCAAGAATAATCTCCAAGTTTGTATCCTTCTCTATCAGATTAGAGAGCACTTCCTTGTGTCCGGTGAAGTGCCTTGAAGCACCACTATCAATAAGCCAATTTCCCAAGGAGTCTGGAGGAGAGGTAGTGGAGAGTGTCGAAATAAGATAATACTCCTTTTGCTTGTCAGAAACGACATTTGATTCTTCATACCTAGAGTTTCTTACTTTCTTGGAGGGTTGACCATTTCCTTGATGTCCTGCATTCCTTTTTCCTTTGCCATTGTACCTGTCATTCCTTCGATCATTGTTATTGAAGTTGCCCCTGGAATGATTGTGATCATCATCATGTGAAGTGTCCCTTCTATTTGGACATTCCCTCGCATATTGGCCACACTTATTGCAAGCAAAGCATCTGTCCTTCCTTCCACCCTTAGATCCGGGCTTTCCATTGAAATGACCTTTAGACCCTGCATTATTTCTCCTTTTGGCATGAGTGGAGAAAGCAGTAGGGTTGCCTCTATTAGAAGGCATTTCTCACTCCACCATCCTGGTTTCTTCTTGAATGGATCTCGACATCAATTCTTCAAACCATGGAATTCGATCATTATTGAGAATAGTGGTTCTAAATATATACCACTCGGGTGGAAGTCCTCCAAGTGTAGTGATAGTAAGTTCCCCATCAGATATGATTTCTCCAATCGATAGAAGATCATTCTTGATCTCTGTGATCCTTAAGAAGTAGGTTTGAATATCCTCGTTCTTGCCCTTCTTAATATCCTTCAACTTATTTTAGAGGAACAAAATTTGATTCGCATCACTAACCTTGAACATGCTTACCAATCTGTCGTAGATCTCCTTGGAGGTGTTTAGATCGGAGATGTAGGCCACCAGACGCTTGTCAATGGAATCTCTGATAATCTTCTTTGCTTTGACTTCACCCTTGGTGTACTTGTTCTTTGTAGCAACTGGTGCATTAGATGGAGGCTCAGGTATTTTGCCCTTCACATAATCCAACACTTCTTGCTCTTCCAATGTTAGATCAAGAGACATCTTCCATCCGTGATAGTTAGACTTTTCATGGAGCTTGTCTTCAGCCGGGAAGTGGGATGAGGAACCCCTTGAGCCTTTGACCTTGTCCAACTGTCTTCGGTGATTGCTCTTCCACTCCTACTTGGGATTTGTTTTCACCTCAACTCTCATATCATGTTAAATTTAGGTATGTTCTATGCTTAGAGCAATTTACTTCAATTTTTCATATTAGCCAAATGATAATATTCAGATTAGCAATCACATCAGCATGATAGTAAAGTGCACATAGAACATAAACATAAACAGTAGAAGACAAGCCAACAAGAGGACACAAGATGTGGCACCAGCCAGGGACAAACCCCAATGTGGGGGAACCCTTGATCAAATCTTCTTTAGTCTTCAATAGTTCAGCAGAGAGAGAGATAGTGTAAATATACAATTCTGGGATTTTATGACTTCAGTAGTAAAGTCTTGACCAAAGACGTCAATGCTGGTCAACTAGGACATAATCTTCCTCAGAACAGGATGCACATCAAGCTGAGTCAAAACATAGAAACATTGACCCAATACATCTTCCAGAATGTTGTTGTCTT
The DNA here is from genome assembly GCA_000404065.3 of Pinus taeda. Taxonomy (NCBI): domain Eukaryota; kingdom Viridiplantae; phylum Streptophyta; class Pinopsida; order Pinales; family Pinaceae; genus Pinus; species Pinus taeda. The sequence goes on along the minus strand of APFE030925892.1, from coordinate 129,434 downwards.
CTTGCTGCACTGACTGTCACAACTTTATGAGTTAGGGCATCAACATTTCACCAGTGCAGGCCTTCGAGGTGCAACTCCACCACTGTAATGCTTTCAAGTCTGACTTGTGCAATCCTTAGAATAATCTTTGTTGCTGGCTATGGCCTGCAGCCTAGCCTAGCAGCAAGTATGGCCTATGGTCTTCAATCAGCAATCAATAATATCAACGCAACAATATTCAGTCCTACAACGACTTGACCCAATCTAAATATGCTGATCTGATCTTGGACTAGGACATATTTCATCAATGTAATATGACTGTGGTTTGCCAACCTTATAAACAGTCCTCAGGAATAGTCTTTATACTGGGCTGTGTCACCAAGCTTCATTTACCATGCTGTTACTGAACTTTCTAGGCTTATTTATGCTGTTAAGTCTTCTTCTTATCTGCAGATTGGGATCTCTCTAGGGCTTCCTTTGCAGTGTATTAAAGCTCCCTTAGACAACTGATAGATCTCAGATCAAACTGTGGCTAGATACCTCCTTTCTCTGTGGCTAGATATCTTTATGGACATCGTATTTGGTAACTCCTCTAGTCAGCGGATTAGGGCTCTTGAGGCTGCGGATAGGCACCTCTCAAGACAACGGATTAAGGTCCCTTCTTGAGCTGCGGCTAGGGAACTTTAGGACTGCGTATTAGGGATTCTCTTTCCGCTGTGTATAGGCCTCCTTCACTGTGGGTAGATCTCCCTCTTTGGACAACAGCTAGGCTTCCTCCTTGAACTACAAATATGACTCCCTCTTGACAGCGTATAGGGGCTTCTTTGAGTTGCATATAGGTCTCCTCTTACCTGCGTATAGATCTCTTCGTACCTGCGAATAGATCTACTCATAAGACTGCGGCTAGGGCTCTCTTAGAAGACAATTTCCACTACTTCCTCCTTGAGAGAGGACAACCCAAACGAGTGGAGAGGAGAGATCAAGAGAGATGAGTGTGTGAAATGACTTGAAGACCTCTTCTATTTATAATGCAACGTTGAAGATAAGTTGGGGTAGTTTGGTTGCTGGCCGACCTTGACAAATTGTCAAATAATGCAAATAAATTCATATCTCCATAAATACATGTCGTAACCAAATGATCTTTAGATCAATCCTACTCCTCTTGAAGAGAGGAATCCAAGAAAAACATCAGTTGTCATAAATAAGATGACCCACATGGAGTTTGGCCCTAGTTGCCAATTTTAACACTTATGAAGCCATGTAACACACTTAGGTAAGCTTAAGAATTTTTGCTAGAGAGTTTCACTCGAGGGAGCTTTTTTCCTCAGTTAATTATTTGTGGTTTTCAACTGCAAATAATTCTTTGAGTTTTTCTCCCAAACAAACCCCAAAGCTAGAGTGGGGCTCGATGGTGAAGTCTTAAGTGAGTCCTAGTGTATAGATTCGAATAAAATTACCATACTAGATCATGTCTAAAGTTCTACAAAATTTTGTTGTGTCTAGGGGTCAGTTTTTAATTGTCAAATTTCCCTTTCTAAACAAAGTTTTAATGTAATATTTGATATAACGATTTCAGAAAGCACTGACTATAGAAGTTATAGGTGGTATGAGTAATCATAATTAGACATCGTCACCTAAACTTTCTATTTAGTCATACTTTGAGGGTGCAAAAATATGTTTATACCCGTCTAGAGTCATATTTTCTATTTTCCAACAAAAAATGGCAAAATAATTAGCAGAAAATTAGTCAAAAATAAAAATGAGAGAAAAATAAAATTCTCTCCAAGTGAAAAATATTAAAAAGGGAATGTGTATTTTCCAAGAAAGTAATCTCCACAAATCAGGCAAGTAAAAGTCCCAAAAAAATTTGTTGGGCCAGAAAAAAGGAATTAATTCCCAAGAAAAATCGATTTGTTGAGTAAAATCGAATTTGTGGACCAAGTTGGTTAAATTGAATGAGGGATTTCGAGAAAAGGAATTAGAAAAATTATTTTTTGGTCCATCCATCTCGTCATCAAGGAGATCGAATTTTTTCTCAAGGCAATCAAGGGTAGAGATTAATTTGACATGGATCAACTTTTCAACTAGCTGTTCTTCTTCGGGATCAAGTCAACTTTGTGCGCGTAGCCGTTTTCACTTGGAGAGGGATCTAAATCCCTCATTTTTTTTATACAAGGCAGCTTATGCTCCTCATTGTAACATCTTTGGACATTGTAATCAAGATCTTGACTAGCGAAGGTCTATTGGAATCTGTAATTTTCCTTGGAATAAGAAAACAAAAGTCTTTGGGGTTCATTCATGGTGGTGTTTATCTCCTTTCCTCTGTGCTAATGTATTATGAATAATGTTCTTAATGCTATATTGGATCTAAATTGATATATTGTTATTTCACTACCCAGTTGTGGACTAACTATTTACACAAGAATTTTGCATTAGTTTTTGAGTTAGAGAATCAATTTTGAATTTAATAAATCTAGCAGGTATCTCTAGATCTTAATTTCAATTTTGTTATTTAACTTCCTGTGATTTAACAATTATATTTTAAGTTTTTAAAGATCAATCACTTTCAGATCTTGGGTGTGAGGGGAAGTCTTCGGTTGGACCGACCAACTCCAAAGACAAAAATTGAAAAGCCTACTTTGTCTTTCCCTGAAGATTTATCTAATGACTGTTGCAGGAACTTCTTAGCCATTGCTTGGGAAAAAACTTATTAATCTTCATCTATTTCTTTTATTCGAAAGTGCTTAATTGAATAGATTTGCTAATATAGAGCTATTATTTGCTAATCGTGGAATTGAGTTGTACAAATACTCGATTGATTTAGCCACTGTAAATTTGTAATTTAATTTTGAGAATAGAGCTAACCCATATAAAATAATTTTGTTCATCTTGGATATTATTGGAATCTTCTCCTTTTCTTTTGCAGATCTGAAACAAGGACAAAGGTTTTGGGTTTGGATTTGTTGATACATTTTTGTAGGTGCATTTGATCTAAATGCAGGAGGAAATCGAGTTGTTTTGAGCCCAAACCCTCATGGTTAGGGTTTCAAAATTTATCATTTTTTTGGATGCCATATTTAATTTTCAAGGGCTTGCAATCATAATAATCGATTTTTCTCAACAGTTTGCATTCATAATATTTTTATAAAATTTCTCTAAAGTTTCTACAAGATTTATTTGCAAAATCTAACTTGGGGTTTGACTTTGCAAATTAGAAGCTAAATTTTTATGAAGTTGCGGGCTTTTCGTAGCCTTTAGAACCAAAGATATTTGGAAATTTAAATTATTTTTGTGGTTTTAAATATTCTTGGAATTTATCCAAGAAGGTTGTAAGCATTCTCTTGGCGTGGCCGCAAACCCTAGAGGGTTTGATCACCATAGCTAACAAATGATACTAACCATCCATTGTTTTGCAGAGAATTAAATCAAATTTGGAAGGGCTTTTCTCATAAAAATTTTGGCAAGAAGTTTGTTAAAGCCACAAGGGTTTGGAGGCCTCCATTGTCTCTAGATTGAATTTCTCTCAAGGGTTTTTGAATTGTAAATTTGTTGCAATTTTTTTTAAAGAGGTTTTCCATTGGGGTTTGATCATTTTTGCAGTGTGAATTTTGTTTGGTGAGGCCACTAGCTTTGAGAGCCTCCTATCATTGTCAAACAGGGGGTTTGGATTATTTTTATGGCTCAAATAATTTTATTTAAATTTTTCTAAGGGCTAGTAACCTCTTTGCATTAGATCGATTTCCATGGAGGCCTCTTGACTCACTCAAACATCAAATTTTAATTCTCTTGTAGCTTATAATTTTATTGAAATCCTTAAGGAGGCCACAAGTCCTCTAGGGTTTATTATTGCCTCTAATTTCATGTGCTGACTCTTGTGTATTTTTTTGTAGTGGTAATCGACTTTTTTGGGCAGGGGTTTCGTTGAAATTTTTGTGAATGGAATCACTTTTGAAGATTTGCTTTTCAATTGCAATTTTTTCTTGAAAAAATCCACGTAGATTGTGGGCCTTTTTCCTCAAGGCCATGAGCTCCAAAAGGAGCCTCTTTCTACCTTGGGCGGAAGGCATTTTGAAGTAGGGTTTCAACGAATTTTTTTGTGGAAATTTCAGATTTTAAGCCTTAAATTTTTTCACCCTACATTTAATAAAATTTAAATCCAAATTTTTGGTTTTTTTTTTTTTTTTTTGAGCGAGCCATGAGCTTTCTAGCCCTCATTTCATTTTCATCTAAGGCTGAGAGCATATGCAAGAATCTTTCCATCCTTGTTGAGGGCCGAGAGCCATTGAGGTCCAAAGCATTCATTTTGGAGGGTTTGAATTTGAAAACCTAAGTGGATCAACCTTATATATCAAGGAGGAGAGATTGGTTGTTGTAAAGCTTCTTTTCATCATTGTAAATCTTCTTGAGGAGAAGAGCCTTTTCTCTATCAAAAGGCTTCTTCCTTTGTAACAATAATAATAAAAGTGATCTTGTTTCTTGAGGGAGCTCGGGATCACAATCTCATAGTATCCTCCCTCCTTATTTAAAAGGGAGGCCTTCTTGCTTTTGTTTTCTTTGTTCTTAGATTTAATTTGCTCACTTGTCTCTCTTGCATTTCTAGTTTCATTGCATCTTGTATTGATAATCATTACATCTTTAGATCTAATCTCTTAATTTGTGTTCTCTACTTGACTACTTGATCGAAGTGCACTTGAAATATCTCGTCCTTGTTTCACCTGCAATCATAGATCTAAAGTAGTTTCTTTGTTAGGAATCTCATCTGCCATCATTAACTTGTGCTTATATAGTCTAATTTCTCACTTATTCTATTTGTCATTCTAAAGGATTTTCCTATTAAGGCATTTGAATTATTGTTTCAATTTTTGATCTAATTGTCATTTCTAGCATTGTTTCATTGAGTAATTGTCATATGCTTCATTGATTATGCGTGTAAGCTAATTTATTCTTCTTCTAAGTGTTTAGCAATATCTTGTGGATTAGTACCTCTTTTTTAAAGCATCGTGATTATTGTGTCTCATTGGAGCATTTGTTAATTTTAGGTATGTTCTATGCTGATAGAAAATTTACTTCAATTTTCCATATAAGCTTAATATCAATTCCAGATTAGCAATCACATTTAGCATGATAGTAAAATGCAGATAGAACATAAACATAAATCGCAGAAAACAAGCCAAGACAAGAGGACACAAGATGTGGCGCCAACCAGGGACAAACCCCAATGTGGGGAAACCCTTGATCAATTCTTCTTATGTTCTTCAATAGTTCAACAAAGAGAGAGAGAGAGATAGTACATATACATTAGAAGTCAACATTTTGACTTGTCAAACTAAGAGCAAAGATCTTCTCTATGAAGATAACACATGAGGTAGTTGATCTGAACTCTGGTGAAGACACACTGCTTCAATTGATCCTACAAGGTGACTCCATCACCATGTTGCAACCATCACTGTGCTGCACCTCATCATCATGCTGCACCTGACACTGTGCTGCACCTCATCATCACGCTGCACCTGACACTGTGCTGCACCCAATCACTGCGCTGTTGTCATCACTATGCTGCTCCCATCTCTGAGCAGTACCTCATCATCATGTTGTACCCATCATCAACAAATTGCTACAATGCATCGTGCTATTGCTAGACATCCATGCCTATCATCACCATGCTGTACCATTGTGCTGCAGCATACTGCACCATGTTGCTTATCATAGTCAATGCTTTCATCAATGCATTAATTATCCATTATGCATCCATCCAAGTATACTGCATACTGTCAATACAACCATGCTGCATCCAACTGTTGCGTCTAAACATGTCGACAATACAACTATGCTGCATCCAACTGCTGCATCTAAACATGTTGACAATACAACCATGTTGCATCCCATTTCATCATGTGCTGCACCTGACACTGCATCCATTGTGCTGCACCTAAACAAGCAGTCATATCAATCTTCAGTCCTCTATGTTGCTGGCTATGGCCTGCGACCTAGCCCAGCCACAAGTAAAGTTGACAACCCAACTATCTTTACCCGTGAACAATAATGTCTTATCAGCTTTATTGTTGCATAGTTATGAGGGCTCTTTTTGCCAGTGTCAAGGCCTCTCCATGGATTGCGTTAAGCTTTTTCATTTACAGCTTAAGGTCATCTCCTTGATTTCTTTAGGGTCATCTCTTATGACAACGTTAGGGCCTTTAAAGACTTTGACATACATCCCTTCTTTCTTTGCTGTTATGACACCACTAGGATAGTGTTTAGGCAACACCTGGTTACTCTCTTTAACAACTAGAGATCCCCTAGGACTGTGGCCAACTCTTCTCTTTATCTGCGGCTGGGTTAAGACTATGGTCCTCCTAATAGGACTGCGGCTAGGGTTTGCACTCATAGCAGTTAGGGCACATGAAAACCCTCCTCAACCTACGGCCTAGAACAACGTATTAGGGATCTATTTTAGGGCCTAGATAAGGCAGCGTGAAGATCTCTTATGGACAGTGTTTAGGTCTTCACCATGACTGCGTTTAGGGCAGCTTCATCTCAGTGCGAGGGCTATGGCAACCAACATATTCTAGCCACCTACTTGATTGCGTCCTAGTCCCTTTGACTGCGCCCTAGTCGCTTTTGTGACTGCGTCTTAGTTACTTTTAGATTAGGGCATGGCAGACCACTTATGGACAACGTATCCTCTTGGGGACTTTCCCTTCCACTAAAACCCAAAATAGTGGAGAGAGGAGATCACAAGAGGTGAGTCTCAAATGACTTTCAAGGCACCTCTATTTATATTAAAACGTGGAGGACAAGTGGGGGTAATTTGGTTGCTGGCCGACCTTGACGAATTGTCCCATAACACAAATAAATTCATATCTCCATGAATACATGTCGGAATCGGATGATCTTTAGGTCAATCCTAGACCTCTCGATGAGAGGAATCCAAGAAAAATATCAGCTGCCATAAATAAGATGACCCACATGGAGTTTGGACCTAGTTTCCAATTTTGACAGCATTGCATTGCATATTAGGCTTAAGTCTAAACCCTTAAAATCTATCTCCAAGCATAAGCTTGGTTGAATAGAAATATTAGGGCAACTTTCTCTAATATTCAATTTAATAGGCTTGACCCTTGAACAACGGTTAAAATAGGTGACCTTTCAATGCTCTTGTGGCCCAGTCCCTTGTAGGAAAGGAGGTGCTTGGGTTGCTAGAAGCCCTAGGTAGGTATCGTTAATGACGCCATTGCCTCCTTCCCCAACACTTATTTCAACAACCTGTTCCATGACTATTCTTGACAATTGAGGAGAAAACATTCACCTTAGATTAGGAATTTTAATTATAGTTAACCAAGATCCTTGCATTTCACATAGTCTAAGTTTTTTTGCATCCATTCGTCTAGCTTTCTCTCTTTTTCCATCAAGTTGAAATCTAAGCATCTTTATTTTACATTCAATACTTGTATCATATTTCACTTGTACTTGTCATTTTCAATTACTTGCTCATTTTTTATGGCATTGTTCTATCTTTTTTGATCATCTCTTTAATAGTACAAGTTTCATTCATCTGTCAAGTTATATTTCACTGGTCATATTTCAATATCTTTTGTACTAACATTTGTCTTGCAACAATTGCTTATCGTTTTGAATCGAAGTATCCTTCCTTTTTGCAAGTGTTATTTCTTTATTGAGCATTGTTTTAAGGCATTGGTTTATCACTGTTATGTTGCCATTGTCATATTGATCTTATTGGAATCCATCATGGTAATATTTACATTACTCATTTAAATAATCATACTTGCTAAATAATCCTTAAATTCATGTTACATAGAAGTAATAACCTTGCCCTTAGTCTCCTAGAACTTGTTTTTTTCAACAAATTTTCCTTTCTAATCATCTTTAGAGACTATCCCCCATAGCTTGTTTAGGAGAGAGTTTAAACAGAGTGAGTAGGGAATATGGGACAACCCCTGCTCTAAGCGTTGTGCCATAAAGATTATACCTTGTGGGGTTGGAAACTTTAACCACACTTAGGTGTACATCTTAGGTGACAATAGGCAACTCAACGATGAATTTCCTAAAATAAAATTTAATCTTTGACAATTTTGGACTGACTTTCAAAAAATAGAAAGTCATGTCTATCATCTCAAGCATGCCTTTCCAAAAATAGTAAATCAACTTCCATTAGTTGGGAATCAAGTATACATGTTGGAAAATCATTGAACTTATCATTAATCAATCTTAATAGTTCAATTTTTGACTTAATCAATATTATCACTACCCTCATTATTATCCTTATGATACTATGATATTATTATTAAAACGAATTTCAAGACACCTTTCTCTCTCAATCATTTCATTCTCCTCTCTCCTTGATGAACGTAATATCCCCAATTTGGATTTTTCATTTAATAGGATTGACGAAGTTATTGGGGGAAGTGCTAAGCCTAGCGCAATTTTGTAATCTAGGCATTGGAGACATTTTGGGTATACGGAACTTAGGAGAAATCGAAGATCCCAACCTTAGTGGAATGTGGGGGCCACCCTTCATGGAATACACACCCCTTGGAGGAAAGGTCAATTGTGTGGGAAGGAGGTCAAAATAGTTAGCTAAGGGACCCATAAGGAAATTTGAAGCAACAATTATAAATAAGGGGTTGAAGGCAGTGTATAGGACTTTTGATAATTTTCCATTTACACATTGTTGCTCAAGCTGTTTTGCTGAGTCACAAGTGTTGTTTAGCACCAAAGGTTTCCAAGGGGAAATCTCAACCTCTTCTTCGGTGGACCAGGAGTGCCACCCTAGGGAGGCAAATTATACTCTTCTTTAGTAGCTGGGAGGGTACCATGCAATAGTACAAATTTCTGGCATTAGTGGAACACAGAAAAGGGAGCTACGCAAGGCTTGGAGAGGTATTGTGTTGGAGAGGAGATCTGTTGTTGCTGGGTTATTTTCTCACACAAATACTTGCCAGAAGGAGGAAATTTCTAGGAGCAAAGGTGCTTTTCTAAGTAGAACGAATTTGGGTGGTTGGGTTTGCATCTTTGGTAGAAGGAATGCCCAATTGATTTGGTGTGTTTTCTCCGAGCCCCATCGAACTCTTCTTATAATCCTCTGTTGAGACTTCAATGACCACGATTAAATATTTATCGATGTCTAGGATTAACTAGAAATTGATCCATGTACTTTTCTAGAACATTATCACCAGTGCATAATTAATCATATTTCCTAAGTTTAGACTTAGGAAATATTAAAAAACTGATTAATAAATCTAATTAAGTCATCTCTAGGTGGAATTTCCAGAAACAATTTATGGGTATTGGAGAATACATGTATTCTAGTCTCTCCACCAAATCTTCTTGCTAAAACACATCCGATGCTACGAAAACTAACACTCCTCGTAGCCACTTGGGGGCATCACAAGGATTTGCTTGGACTTCATTAGGCCCCTCGGAGGCCCAACATCTTAGTTTATTGATCATTCTACCCTCTTGAGAGGCTTATTATTATGTTATTGAGCTATCTTGGTCGGCTTGTCGCCAAGGGATGTTATTATTGCACATTATTTTATTATTTGGGGCTCAATTAGGCCAAATTAGGCAAATCAAACTCATTAGTGATTGTATAAATAGAAGTGAGGTGATTCATTTTTATCATCGTCACTTGGATTGGATTAGTATCTCTTATGAGATTTTCGCACTTTTGCTGGGATGCTTTTTGGAGTTTTTTTTGATGGATGATGATGTTTGGATTTTCGCTTTTGTCTTTGGAGCTTCTTTAACGCGAAGATGATAAATGGATATACTCTCTCTCTCATGTAAGCTAATTTTGATGCTACTTTTGTTATCTTACTTGTCAAATGCATGTATCTTGTTATCATTGTTCTTTTATGGGTTAAAGTAATGTGAAATTCTTCTGGGCCTTTGAATAATTGATTAAATGCATGCGTTGATCTTGAGGGATTTGGTGAATGTTCTTAGAGGCACCTCTTAGGTTGAAATACCTCAAACTTCATCTCTTTTGGCAAATTTGAAGTATAAATCTCTAATAACTTAGTTATTGAGCTTAAGTAGGCTAGCAAAGGCAAATTAGGGCTCTTTAGCTCACGAAAATTCTCAATCTATGTGTATCTTGAATCCATTAAGCCCAAGCAATAAGGCACTGATCTTGGTATCCCTTTGGTGGTCAAATTTACCCTTCATTCCTGACTTTTCCAAATTCTAGGCCTAACCTAAGAGGGTCACATAGGTTATCAAGCGAAATTCATTCTAGGCATCCAAAACCCCTCAAGTTTGGTTCACAACTGCATTGGGATTTTCTCAAGGAGTCCTCCAAATTTGAGCCCGATCCGATGGTGGAATCCTGAGATATAGTAAGCCCTATCATTAGACCAATTCTTTCCCTAGCTTGATTTGGGTTAGTGTCCTCATTGGGATCATTACATTCAAATCTCAAAGGAAATTGGTCTTTTGATCCTATTCCCTACCCTAATTAGGTCAAGTCCCTCATTGATTTATCAAATCCATACCCTTGAACTGGTTCTGGGTCTACTTGGTCTATGAGGTCTCGCAACTTTGTAACTCTATTTCCACAAAGATTACATAAAAGCCTCTTATCCATAAGGATCCTTAGGTCTAGGAAACCCCTTGTTAAGGCATATCCTCCAAACCTAGGCTCAAGAATCCCCTTAGCTCTTCCTAGAGAGCCCATCACCTTGCTTTTGAAGCAAGCTATCTAATTGAGTCTCTCTTGTAAATAGGCTTTAAGATTCACTCCTTATCTGATAATTAATCTATTCATCATTGTGATTCCTCTTCAACCATGTCTCCTCCCATCGATTAAAGTCCGTAAAGAACAAGGAGTCTTAGCTAAAGTGACAATGGGCTATCGCTCCATTTTTGCCCCTTGACCTAATAGTTGCTGTATAGGATCCCCTCCTAGGACCTCTGCTAGTTTAAGTGGTAACAATGACCAAGGTAGGTTGTATATCCTTATTACCTCCGTATGTTAACACTTTTCGCAAATTGTTGTATAAATCCATCTTATCCATATAGATTTACATTCCCCAATTGATGTATAGCTTATTAATTGTCATTGTATAAGTCTAAATAAAAGTCTCAAAAGAAAAAAATATGCAACCCTTTGTTAAACCAAAGCCAAAAGTAAAAGGAAAAGAGGTAAAGAGCAAAGGAAATGAAAAAAATGTATACTACAATAAAAATTCCATCCCTTCCCAAAGTTGAACGCTCATCTAAAGAAATAATGACTAACAAATTAGTGAAAAATATCAAAAAATGGTAAGAGAAATGTGTCGAAGTAGTAAAAAATGAGTAAAAAAGAGTAACTTCTCTGTTAAACAGACATGGACACGGAAAACAATAGAAAGATAAATCATGCGATACATTTTTTATTTACAAATGATGTATATTTATGGTACATTATGTGACCGTTGGGATTCACATCCCAAGGTCTCTTGGACTGCTTTGTCCATTCGGCTTCCACGCTAACCCTTTAGGATTAGGTGTCCAACATTCCCCCCCTTAATCCAAAGGGTTATGTATGAGTCCAAGAAAAGAGCTGTAATACAAAATGTGCAATAACGCATGGCAGCACTAGGCTGAATGTACTCTATGAAATGTTGGTAAAAAAGGGCGGTGGTTTAAGGATAGCCACCAACACTGGAACGCTTAGTGCAGTTCCCGGAACTCTTCCAAAACTGGCAAGAAGCTGTAAGTCTTCTGCTAGAGGAAGTGATCCTATTGTTTTAAAAGAGGGAAACCTTCAACCGTAAAAGGGAGGCCTCACCCC